>JAGFPH010005338.1:45444-84731 GCA_018207615.1 Philaenus spumarius
AATTATAGTTTTAAATGGCGATTGATATTTACCAATAATAGTTTTAAATGGCGATAGATATTTATCATTGGTCGTTTTAAATGGCGATTGATATTTATCAATAATAGTTTTAAATGGTGATTGATATTTATCAATAATAGTTTTAAATGGCGATTGATATTTTTTATCAATAATAGTTTTAACTGGCGATTGATATTATAAATGTATGTTGTGTTCAAACTAGATTTAAATGACGATTGATATTTATCAATGTGTTTTGTGTAAAAAATAGTTTTAAATATTGATTGATATTTATCAATGTGTTTTGTGTAAACAATAGTTTTAAATAGCGATTGATGTTTAATTTGAGTTGTGTAAAAAATAGTTTTAAAAGGCGATTATTAAGTTGTGTATAGTAATGTCGTTTTAAATAGGTGTAGGCCTATGTCAAGTTGTATGTACAGTACTTGGCCTACAGTTTATTTGAGTGCCAATTATTAAGAAATGTAATAATGTATATTTAAATGACTGTAATATTTTAGTATATAATGCAATAATATTTTTTTAATATTTAAGTTGTAAAATATGCGGAAAAGGAATAGTTTAGTAATAATAACAGTAGACAATAAAAGTTGTGTTAATCAATTTCATTCCTTAACCGAAACTGAAAACATATCCTTGTATATTTTAAACATAAACATTTACTTTATAGGTACATTTAAATGATTTTGGGAAGCAACTTAAGTGAGTACACAAATACTGATAGGATTTTAATAAATATACCAGCCATAATCTAGTCTGCAACTTTTTGGCACACTTCTGAGCCAGCAAACAAAACCAAAATTGATTGATTTACACCTTATACTGACAATTAAAGAGATACCGTTTTAAAAGATTTTAAAGAAGTTCTAAAAATGTATGAAGTGAAAATGAAGTGTGTCAAAGTTAAATTCAAACCTTATGAACGTTTTGCCTGGTTCAAATCTTACTTTAAAAAAAGTATTGCATAATTCTAAGAAAAAGACTCAACAAGCATTATTCCAAAGCAAAGATAGAGAAATAGAGAGGTAGGATTAATATATAACTGGATAAATATTTTAAATGGGATTTATAGGCTTACAATTTTTTTTTAAATGATCAGTGAATTTCTGTGATTCCTCTCCAACTTCAGACCATACCGTTTAAAATTTATAAAATATATACTATGGTGCACAGTTTTTTACCAGTTCAAATGTGTTCTATGTGGATTAGAAAAATCTTTACATTCATATTCCTTGATTTAGGATGAATTCTTTGAGGATGGATACAAATTTTCGTGAAAGTTTTAAGAAAATCTGTAAAACCTATTGGTCGAAATGCTGCTCTGAATTCATTCAAACTTGTTTGAACGTAAATGTCGTCATCTTTCATGACATGAGCTACAATAAACAATTTGCAAATGTTAAACTGCGTTTGAGGTTATACACGCGTTATTAGAAAGAATTAGAGTTCAAGATTGTTTCTTACTAGTAAGCCCCCGTGAAAAGTCACATTCATATTAATTAGATACACATCAATCATACATCATTTCTAGAAATACTATTTAAGAACAACAGACTTTATCTAGGCCTACCTAAATATGCTGAGGGAAATTTTAACTTTTAAATGTGTACAATTATACGGATTATAAACCTGTAGGCATATTTGTAAAAATTCTGTGTTTTTAACATTATTATAATATACTAGGGGAGACCCCTGCGTATAATAACCCCAAATGGAACCTTATTAAAACATATGTTATGTTTTATTTATAATAAAGGTGTAGGATTAATAATAACATCAAAACTAAGATGGTAAATAATGATAAATGTTAAAATCAAATTATCTATATATATAAAAGCGAAGTACCACTCACTCACTCACTCACTCACTCACTCACTCAAAAAACACCGAACGGATTGAAATGAAATTTGGTATGTAGCTTCCTCTAGGGTCATAGATGCTTACTAAGAAAGGGTTTTAAAAAATTCGAAATTTTATGGGGGGGGATCAAAGTTATTTAATCACGAATTCTTCAAAACTACCGAACGGAATGGAATGAAATTTGGTATGTAGCTTCCTCTAGGGCCATAAGTGTTCAATAAAAAAGGGTTTAAAAAATTTGAAATTTTAGGGGGGTTTGGGGGGATCAAAGTTATTAAATCACGATTTCTTCAAAACTACCGAATGGAATGGAATGGAATTTGGTATGTAGCTTCCTCTAGGGCCATAGGCGTTCGCTAAGAAAGGGTTTCAAAAAATTCGAAATTTTAGGGGGGGTTTGGGGGATCAAAGTTATTAAATCACGATTTCTTCAAAACTACCGAACGGATTGGAATGAAATTTGGTATGCAGCTTCCTCTAGGGCCATAAGTGCTCACTAAGAAAGGGTATGAAAAATTTCGAAATTTTAGGAGGGGTTTGGGAGGATCAAAGTTCCTAAAAATCATAATTTCAGATCTTTTATTATTATGACAATAGTGCTTTTATTATTTAAGATCTATGTATATAAAAGCCAAATACCACTCCCTGACTGAACACTTAAAAAGAATACAATTACGTTAAAAGGACTGAAAATACCAACCACCACGGGCAACGCCGTACGGGTCAGCTAGTATCTTATATTTGATAACAACAGTTATAATAATGGTTAAAAGAACCAGCAAGGCTCAGGTCTACACTTTAAAACCCTAACCTAAAAGCTAGAAATACAAAAATAATTTCTTCAAATTTTGAAATCATCTGTTAATGGAATATTGGAGCAAACAGCTATATTATCTGTTATTTTATTCAATTGGTTGCTATGGTAATAAATGTAAATACATGTGTTGGTTTATCATTCTAGGCCTAACATAAGAATTTTTTTCCGACTAAATTTACAAATATTGAAATAAAAAAAGGTTTCTATCGAAATGAATTATAGCCTATGTTACTCAGGGACAGTGTAGTTTTTATTAGTAAAACTATTTTTTCAATCGGTTCAGTAGTGCCAGAGATTGTCCCCTACATACGAAAAAAAAAAAAAAAAAAAAAATAAATAAACTTTACCTCTTTATAATATTAGTATAGATCAAAATAAATATGCAAATAATGAATATTTAAACTGTTTTTATATCGTAATGATTTATTAAACGGTTTAGAAGTTATTAATGTCATAACGAAGAAACTAATAATAATCGAATATGTTTATATGTTATACAAAGATGTTTCTTAAGTTAAACGAATGTGCATATCTTCTTTAAATTTGTATAAATGAATATATTAATGACTAGCTGGCCCGATCCGACTTTGGACGGATAGACAAATCAAAGTTAAATGTATATTAACAAAAAATATATTACACCAATAAATATATTACACTATGTATTTCTTATGGCGATTTTTAGTAACTTTGACCTCCCCAGAACCCTCTAAAATTTCGAATTTTTTAAAACTCTTTCTTAGCGAACACCTATGGCCCTAGAGGAAGCTACATACCAAATTTCATTCCAATCCGTTCGGTGTTTTTTTTTTTAGTAAATTTAACCACCCCCTCAAACCTCCCCTAAAATTTCGAATGTTTTTTAAACCTTTCTTAGCGAGCACCTATGGCCCAAGAGGAAGCTACATACAAAATTTCGTTCCAATCCGTTTAGTGTTTGAGAGAAATCGTGATTTAGTAACTTTGCCATCCCCATACCACCTATAATTTCGAATTTTTTGAAAACATTTCTTAGAGAGCACCTACGGCCCTAGAGGAAGCTACATAATAAATTGCATTCAAATCTGTTCAGTAGTTTTAGAGAAATCGTGATTTAGTAACTTTGACCTCCCCATACCCTTAAAATTTCGAATTTTTTGAAAACCTTTCTTACTGAGCACCTGTGACCCTAGAGGAAGCTACATACCAAATTTCGTCCAATCCGTTCAGTAGTTTTTGAGAAATCGTGATCAGTGAGTCAGTGGATTTGGCTTTTATATGTATAGATCAAAGGTTGTAGGTATTTATATTCATTTTATAACCTTACAGCAAATCTTATAACGTAATATAGCCTAGAATAGTTCTATAACTAATTGAAAAAAATTAACTTCACAAGAAATTATAATGATTAAAGTTGTAAACATATTCCCAAAGTATAATCTACGCTGGTTTTTGTTTGTATTACAGATGACGGGTGAAATCGTCTGTTATATGTTACTCTCGTACGTACGTGAGCTTTTATAGGAGGAGTTGATTAAGTATATAACCTTTCAAGTCAAGTTCAATAGTTACTGTAAGGATAATTCACTAATAATTGATTGTATTTAATTATAATACTCCACTTAAACCACATCTAATTTTCCTGTGCATTTGTTATTGAATATTTTAGCTGAAATAATACAGTTGATTCAATCAGCCCTTCGTTAATGCTTACCAATGTTCCTCCATCTTGAAGTGATCAACACTTACACAAACACACACAAAACACAAACCGACACAATCGCACGACCTAGCGACTCTCACTGGATGCAGTGAATGCAACCAAGCAGATGGCAGATATGAGGTGTTCTCCCTAATAAAAGGATCATGTCAGGAAAAGAAATTTATTACTTTCAACTCTATTCAAAACGCTTCCCTCCGCAGACACCCTCTCTCGCTGTGACGTAGGGTCGTTTGTGTTCTTGGTACCTAACCAGAGCGACCGTTATTCGTGTGTTAAAAAAACGTAATAAATAGTGCTAATTATTTTGCGTAAAATTCGTAAGACGCTAGAGTAAAACTTAAAGTCTTTGAAAGTATTTTATCTGACTTAGTAGGAAGCTTATTCAAAAGGAGAACTAAACTGACTTGTAAACATTAGATAAATTATTCTATACCAATTATTTTATGCATATTTCAACTGGCAAATACTTTTTAACGACCATATTTAAATTATTAAACAGATTCACTGTGACTTCGTAATTGTAGGTGGGGTAGGAGAGGTGGTTTTTTAAAGTAGTAGATTAACTAATAGATATTATTATTATTATCTAGAGAGAAAACTATTCGACTGATTTCGAACAAATTTGCACCAAACACGTCAATTAGGTCTGTAAAGATGCACGAAAAAGGTTTTGAAATTGTTTGAAAAAGAATCCCCTTTATGGCCAAAAAAACACCAAAAATCAATTATTATTATTAGTTAAACGAGAATTTTTAGAAAGATGTGGTTTTTTGCATATGGTAAGGGTACATTAAAGGCTAAAAATAAGCCAAATTTTATCAAAATCGTTAGAGCCGTTTTTTTATAAAAAAATTATAACTGTATTTTGGGTTTTTTGCCAAAAAGTGGGTTGTTTTTTAAACTTTTTCAAAACCGTTTTTCGTGCATCTATACAGGCATACTTGACATGTCTGTTCCAAATTTGTTTGAAATCGATTGAATAGTTTTCGCTCTAGCTTTGTATGCATACAGACATACAGACAGACATACATAAACGGTTCCTGGTACAAAGAAGTTCATAAACCAAGTACGCGTTGTATTAGGCTATACTTGAATTAAATAAACGGTACCAGGAATTGGCACATACTTTCTCACAAACATATTTAAATTATTAAACAGATTCACCGTGACTTCATAATTGTAGGTGGGGTGAGACAGGTGACTTATTATTAAAGTTGGAGATTAACTAATAAATATTATTATTATTATCTAGAGAGAAAACTATTCGATGGATTTCGAACAAATTTGCACCAAAGACGTCAATTAGGCCTTTATAGATGCACGAAAAAACGTTTTAAAAATGTTGAAAAACTACCCGCTTTATGGCCAAAAAACCCCCAAAAATCAGTTATTATTATTATTAGCTAAACGAGAATTGTGAGAAAGATGCGGTCTTTTGCATATGGTAGGGTACATTAAAGGCTACAAATTAGCCAAATTTTATCAAAATCGTTAGAGCCGGTTTTTTTATAAACAAAATAATAACTGATTTTTGGGGTTTTTTTTGTCAAAATGGGGGTTGTTTTTCAAAATTTTTCAAAACCGTTTTTCGTGCATCTATACAGGCCTACTTGACATGCCTGGTGCAAATTTTTTGAAATTGATCGAATAGTTTTCGCTCTAGCTTTGTATAGGCCTACATACAGACATACATACATACAGACATACAGACATACATACAGATACACAGACATACATACATCCATACATACATACATACATACAGACAGACATTTTGTACAAATCACTTTTTTGGACTCAGGGGGTCCCAAAACGGATATTTCCACAAAAGTCTCAACACAGATTTTTTTTGCGACCAATATACTTTCTCTATACTATAGTATAGTGAGTAAGTAAAATGTATTTGTTGTTTTTTTAAACTGTAAAAATAAAATTATGTCTGTAAAATTAAATTTTTAGTCTTACGTGTTTGGATATAAAAAATGTAATCAAAGTTTAATCAAAATTGAGAAAGTAGTTTTGAGTTGAATGTTATTAAGTACGGTTGAACTCAGCAAGTTAAGACTGGACCCAAAAGCCCATCTCCGAACATTAAGCCATCTCGTATTGATAGAGAGGAAATATGAAGCTTCCTGAAGGAGCCAATCCAACAGATAGGGAGGACAATGACGTCACTGCTTAGACAACCGGAAATGACGTCTAACTCGTCCTTCCGGGTTGAAGTCCTTATCAACCCTTGAGTATACTTGTTCAGAGGAACATGTTTATCAAACATTTTGGTATTCGGTGTTATCAGTTTTAGTTAGGAGAGGTTGGTACTATTGAATTGGTCAATTAATCTGAACGGAACAGAAGTTGATGCTTGTGAACGATGTTATAAAATAGTTTTCCTTAAAATAAAATTATTAACTCTAAAATGGAATGCCTTTTTACTTACTCACTATACTATAGTATAGAGAAAGTATAGTTATCGCAAAAAAATCGATGTTTAGATTTTTGTGGAAATATCCGTTTTGGGACTCCTGAGTCCAAAAAAGAGGTTTTTACAAAATGTCTGCCTGTATGTCGTATGTCTGTATGTATACAAATCTGGAGCGAAAACCATTAGATCGATTTCAAACAAATTTGCACCAGACATGTCAAGTAGGCCTGTAAAGATGCACAAAAAGCGGGTTTTAAAAATAACCCCTTTTTTGCCCAAAAAAAAACTCCCAAAAAATCAGTTATTATTTTTTTATAAAAACTCTGATTAAATAACGATTTTGATAAAATGTGGCTTATTTGTAGCCTTTAATGTACCCTACCATATGCAAATAACCACATCTTTTTAAAAATTATCGTTTAGCTAATAATAATTGATTTTGGTGTTTTTTTTGCCAAAAATGGGGTTATTTTTTAAAACCGTTTTTCGATGTTGAGATTTTTGTGGAAATATACGTTTTTTGAGTCCCAAAAATTGGTTCTTACAAAATGTCTGTTTGTCTGTCTGTCTGTATACAAAGCTAGAGAGAAAACTATTCGATTGATTTCGAACAAATTTTGCACCAAACATGTCAATTAGACCTGTATAGATGCACGAAAAAAGGTTTTGAAAAACAACCCCCATTTTGGTAAAAAAACCCCCAAAATCTGTTATTATCTATATATATAAAATTCAATGTATGTCTGTTTGTCCTTTATGCGTTACCAAACCGTCCATCCGATTGCTTTGAAATTTTGCATAGTAACACAGGTTAACCCTGGGAAGGTTTTAGGCCATTTACCGAAGTCCTAGGACATTAGGGCTACGCCCCAGTGGCCCTCAAAGTTTCAATGTTAATCTTATAGAAGGTCAATCTTAAGGAAGAAGAAGAAAGATTTCTTTTGATTTTATCAGAAACAGCTGTTCGTATGAAAATCTTAAAACAGCTGATTTTGATCAACAGCTGATTTTGATCAACAACTGATTTGGATCAAAAACTGAATATAATTTTAGGTTAGGTAAATCAAGCAATGAGCAGAATCCCATTATAATTTACATCGGCCTTCAGGGATACGAATTACAGGCTTTCAAAGTTTCAAATTAAGCAATAGCGAAACATTGCCGGGTCAGCTAGTTTTTTATAAAAAAAACGGCTCTAACGATTTTGATAAAATTTTGCTTATTTATAGCCCTTAATGTACCTTACCACATGGAAAAACGGCATCTTTCTAAAAATTCTCGTTTAGGGAATAATAATAATAATAATAAATGATTTTTGGGGGGTTTGGCCAAAAATGGGGTTGTTTTTCAAAAATTTTCGAAACCTTTTTTCGTGCATCTATACAGGCCCAATTGCATGTTTGGTGCAAATTTGTTTGAAATCGATCGTATAGTTTAAATAATAATACTTATATAATATGGATGTGTGTTACATGCATCTAATATTTTCCATAGTATATCCTACTTTTGCAATTCTAAATAACCACCTCCTATGCTACTCTTGGGAAAGTATAAAGTTTCAACTGGAAGAAATTATGTGGCAGTTATCTGGTACCTTTTTTTATTTCTTAACGTTTTTACTTTCTTCTCTTAGGACTCACAACAATGGAAACAGCCTACGCCAATAGCAGGAATCGAACCCATGAAGCCTGAACCGTATCGTATTTAAACCGCACTACCACCTGATGAGTATCGCCGCTCCATTCATCCACCTCTGTTCATGCTGATGAAGTGACACATTTTTCAACAGTTACAAAAATCACTTTGAATTAATTTGAGGGTTTAATAAATTTGGGTAACTTTTGTAAAACGACATTTTTGAAATATCTTCAAGTTAAAAAAAAAAAAAATCTAAAGGAATACGTAGTAGACTATTGTTTGTGGTTTAGGTCGTTTAGGGCTCGGTTTTAACCGTAATATTTTCGAAAGCTTATTCCGTTTTGTGATTCTATTCCTAATAGGATATTTTTACGTTTAAAAAACTACGATTTGGAGTCCAATTTAGAACGTCAAAAGAGGTTTTATTATTTTCCGTAGCCTACCAGTAGATACCAAAGGAAACCCCGCTTCTTTTAATTTATTTCGTCCGCGCTTCCTGTGAGCCACCGTGGATGATTTTTAAAGCTATCGACTAGGCCTATAATAAAGCCGAGTCGCAAGGACAAAAATGTAATATAACGAAAATGATTAGTTGGTTTCTGTTTACAGAAATCAGCAATATGTTACCTATAACAAACAAAACAACATTAACTATTGAATTATTGGTTTTATAATCTTCAATGCTTGCTTTTCATAACTTGTTCCATGAATTCTTGTTCAAATACGGCTCAATCTATACTAACATTATAAAGAGGTAAACCTTGTTTGTTTGTTTGTATGTAGAGGGTAATCTCTGGAACTACAGAACCGATTGAAAAAATAGTTTTACTAATAAAAAGCTACAATATCCTTCAGTAACTTAGGTTATAATTCATTTCGATAAATTATTTTTTATTTCAATATTTGTAAATTTAGTTGCAAAAAATTCTTAGGTCAGGCCTAGACTAATGGACCAACACATATTTCTTGAATGCATTTACATTCATTACCATAGCAACCAATTGAATAAAATACCAGATAAAACAGCTGTTTGCTCTAATATTTCCATTTACAGCTGATTTCAAACTTTGAAGCAATTATTTGTATTTCTAACTTTTAGGTTAGGTTTTTATTAAAGGGTAGGCCTGAGCCTTGCTGGTTCTTTTGACCTTTATTATAACTGCTGTTATAAAATATACGAAATTATTTGATTTGAACATTTGACATTAATTACCATCTTAGCTTTGTGTTATTATTAACCATAAACGTTTATTATAAAGAAAACATAACATGATTATATGTGTAGAAGGTTCCAACGGGGTTGGCGTGCGGAGCACGCAGGGGTTTCCCCTAGTTCTTTATAATCTGCTTCGAGTTGTTACCAATTCGCTGTAAATGTTACCAATAGGTAACTTACTTAATTAGTTTTTAAGCTCAGTTCCATTCCGTCATATTGGATCAATAATTTTCTTGTTAAAATTACTGTATTTCTACGTTCTGCCTACAAACGTTTGATTTAGAGCTAATTTAAAAGCACGTAAGTGACATCTATATTTAGTTTTAAAACTCGCCAACCCTGTTCTTGTAACCCAAACGAATTAATAATTAACTGCAAACAAAATACCGACTCCATTTAAAAGAAACTTTTTAAAAGCATCGTTCTCACGTATTGTATTATGATTTTCAGTAGACATTCAATACAATGTACTGCAAACTTGTAACAAGCCCGATATCTCCTAGAAAGTTTCACGTTTTCCAGCAAGAGAGCGTAGGTTGTAGCACGGCATAGAATTATTATAATTTGGTTACGTAAACACTAAGGTACAACAATTGTAGGTTTTGTACAACAATATTGAATTTAAATTGCCTCCAATTTAAACACCTTACTAACTAAAATTTTATATAATTTTAAGGACATTTCTTTTATGGCTGAGGGGTTTACTAATTTGTTTTGTGTGTTTGTTAATGCTATTCAAATTTCACAAACACATAGGCACCCCATGTAATTTGTAATAATCTGATTGTTTCTAAAAATAAAAACACAGAACACAATAATTCTCACAAAAAATACGTTTAATTGTGAAATTGGTTTTATCGACTAAGTTGACATCTTCAGCGACAACTAACTACACTTGGTGTTATAACTTTGTTTGGTTTGTTATAATTCAGTTGGCAAATGTCACTGAAGATGACTACTGCGTCGTTGAAACGCGTTTGACCATTCTGTGTTTTTATTTTTAGAAATCATATTTCTCACGAGTCAAGCTCTATTATATTTATTTTGATTGTTATTGTTCATAAATAATTTTTGTTTTAAATTACGAATAATTGAAAACGTTATTGTTGTAAATTTTCCTGACATTGTTTGTTAATCTATATTTTCTTTTAAGAATATTTTAACGTATCTATAAGCGTGGGTCCAAATTATTTGATCATAACCGCTTGCCTAACTTCACCGGGGTTTGATTTTACTTTCTCCACCCTATACGTAGTATATGGAGAAAGTATTGTTTTCGTAAAAATGTTCGAATTTGAATTTTCAGTTGAATTATCTGTTTTGGTGCTCCCAGAACCCCAAAAAATTGTTTAGTGCAATTATCTGTGTTGGTGCTCCCTGAACCCAAAAATATTTTTAGTGGAATTTTTTGTTTTGGTGCTCCCTGAACCCAAAAAAGTGTTTTTAACGTGGTGTCTGTCTGTCAGTGTGTCAGTATGTATACACGACCAGAGGGGACACTATTGGTCCGATTTTCATGAAATTTGGTATGTAGGTACTAAACCCTAATATCTCCAGGCGGTTTTTTAATTTTTTGGAATTTTTAATTTTTAAGGGTAATTTACCCCTAAAAACCAATAAAAAACGACAAAAATGCAAATTTATCAAAAACGGCTCTAACGATTTTGATCAAATTTTCAGTATTTATAGTGCTTAAGATGCCAAACAAAATGACACCACCCGCTTTTATCAAAACTTTGGCGTTTCATAATTATGGGGAAATGTTAAAAAATAAACAAGTTTATGCTGTCAATCTAGCATCACGGCGACTTCCGCACGGGGTAGCACAACGGTAGCGAGGACGGCCAGTAATTCAAAGGTCGCGCGATCAAATCCCGCCTGGGACAATAACTTTTTTATACGATTGACTTAGGTAGAATATAATTTTTTTGTTTTGTTTTAAAAAGTAGTAAATAAAATGATTAAAAACAATATTATTTTGACTACAGTAAGTTGGGAGAAAGTTTGTGTCAGTTAACTGATACCGTTTATTTTTTTAAACATTTCCAATTTGACTTTAACGCTATTAGACGTACTCAAGAAGCTTAGACATACTACTTAGAACTCAGTACAAATATTTTAAAATTTTGCCTATCATCAAAAGCTTTATTAACTTTGAAAGGATGGAATAAACAAATAAATAAGTATAAAAAGAAACGTGGAGGACAAAAAACTAAATTACGGTATTTTAAAAAGCTTTAAAACCCTTTCCACTCGGGTGTCGGGACAGCCCCGCACCCTACTAATCCGTACGAAATCTTATGTCGTGTGAGCCCCGAACTCGCTATGACAACGTTCTTTGATTGCATTTGAACGAACGTAGTTACTTTGATGATCGCTATTGTTGAAGTTTGAGGTGTGCTGCTATCTTTGGAATTATTTTAGAACCTTTTGAGTTCAGTTTTTATGGCAAATATATCTTAGAAAATTCTGTTAATAGTTCGTTCAGTGCTGATGTACGCGTCTACTGCTTGGTGGGCGCTTGCCAGCAAATCCAGTAGGAAACAGCTGGAGACTCTTCAGACTACCGCTCTTCGCAGACTCACGCAGCAGCCATGGTACGTGAGGAACTCCACCATTCTAGGGTCAGCTGGTATCCCTACCCTAGAAGTTTTTGCTATAAGATGTGCCACTAAACTGTTTCAGGATGCACGCAACTCATGCTATCCTCATATAGCCGAGATGTGCAGGAGACTCGACATCCAGGAAGATGGTAGGCCTCGGCCTGCCGCTATCCTGGACGACCCGCCATAGGTTTCTTCACGCTGCGACTCCATCAAGATTAACACTAACCAGTTTGCCTTCTTTTCTATTAAGTGAGTTTCAGATTGATTTAGCAGTCATTAGGGAACAGCCCCTAGATGCTGCTGACGCTCCCTCCAGTGATGCATGCGGAGTGTCTCTGTCCGTTACACATGGTACATGAGTGTTGTATAGCTTCTCAGGAGAGGCTGGCGGATACACTCTTGTGCCTGTGTTCGGAGCCAGAGTGACTTCCTTACTTGGGGGGAGGGCGGTTGTTTAGTGGGTATTGCCAGTACGCTCTGGATTGAGCCCCACAGTACCTCTAATTCGGATTGAGGTCTGCACGAAACGCATTTTTCCGCCTAAAAAAAAAAAAAAAAATCTTAGAAAATGTAATGTTTGCCATCTTTGGCCGGTCTGTAAACAGCTGTCTGCTCTCGCCGTTGTTTGGTTCCTACTTACTACGCGATGTTTTAGTGAGCTTACGCGTTGTTTAGTTTTGTTGTACTAGGTAGGTTATCGTAAGTAATTTCACAGTTTATTTTTTAATATTGTTCTTTTTACAATAATGATTGTTGTCAAATAAAATGAACGAAGACGACGGCAGTTTGTTACAAAATGATGGGAGTGGCGACGGAACTTTTGTTTCGAACCTGAGTGATTCCAATATTACCAATAAGTTTTGAAAAAAGCTTTACTTACTAGTTTTGACCTAAATAATGCTGTTGCTAAGCAATAAAATAAATAGCTGAGGCAATTTTGTACAACTTGGTGTCAAAACTAATTTTTTTCATAAAAACAATTCTTTTACAAAAAACTTGTTTTTCAATTATAATTTTTTTATAATGTATTATTGTGTCTAAAACATTTGTAAACCACCTAATTTTGTTAGTAAGGATATAGAGAACAGAAAACAAGCAACAAATTTAGGTCTTCCCATTGAAAATTTTTCCAAAATTCTTGTTTTTCCCGGTTTTTTGTTACGAATTTCTCAATAAAAAAAAATTAAAAAATATACTTAAAAATAAAAACATATGTTTTATTTCATACCAATCTATACTTTAGTCATAGAAGAAACTAAAAATAAAAAGTCAGCCTTTTAGAACTGGCAGAAATACTTTTTTTTTAGTAAACAGATTAAAGTGCAATATTCGCTCAAAATTAAATGGAGCTGATAGCAACACTAGGTCCCCAGTAATTGGAGTGGAAAGGGTTAACTTCAATAATTGTAATTGGAACAGAAACTGTAGTGTTTAACTTTTAATAACCAAACTAAACATTTTTGAAAATCTTTTTACACTTTAACTAATTGAACAAGTTAATATTTTTGTAGTGTCTTATGAATATCTAAGACAAAAACAGTAGACAAATCCTCCAGATTAATTACAATATAAATTATTCAACTTTTGCGTTTTTACTTCACAAACTACAAACTCCCTCCTTGTCCTATTGGTGGACGCCCGTGTGTATAAATGAGTACATTTACTTCTAATATAATAAAGGAACGAACAGCAAATAACAAAAACATGTATTCTTTAAAAAAACTCGTAACTTTATCGTTAAAAGCCCGTCATATTGACGTTATTGCAAAAGTTACAGATTCAATATGGCGGTGGCGGAGCTGTCTTAGTTGCAGGTGACGTCCATAGATGGCAGCAAATGTACCTTTGAAGAAGGGAAACTTATAAAAATATGAAAACTACAATAACAACTATAAAATAAAACACAATCAACACAGTATTAATGTTCAATAACATGTAGTAATGAAATACGATGTTTTTATTAATATCAATTTATAAAAACTTTGGAGGAGTCTTTTTGTAATTTATTTAGTTTTAGAATGGACTATGTTGCTAGTGTAACTGAACATATGTGCAAAAACATCATTGTCATATAATATACTAGCTGGCCCGACCCGGCTTTGCACGGATAGACAAATCAAAGTTAAATGTATATTTAAAAAAAAAATATTATATCAATAAATATATTACACTATGTATTTCTTATGGGGATGTTAAGTAACTTTGACCCCCCAAACCTCCCCTAAAATTTCGATTTTTTTAAACCCTTTCTTAGCGAGCACCTAGGGCCCTAGAGGAAGCTACATAATAAATTTCATTCCAATCCGTTCGGTGTTTCTTTTTAGTACCTTTGACCCCCCCAAACCCCCTAAAATTTCGAATTTTTTAAAACCCTTTCTTAGTGTTTCTAAAATCATAATTTCAGATCTTTTATTATTATGACAATAGTGCTTTTATTATTTAAGATCTATATATATAAAAGCCAAATACCACTCACTGACTGAACACTTAAAAAGAATACAATTACGTTGAAAAGACTGAAAATACCAACCACCACGGGCAACGCCGTACGGGTCAGCTAGTTTGTTTATAAGTGTGATTTGTGTTGTTCAATAACAAGCTGCCAGTATTGCCACAGCTACTCCTTGCGGGGTAAACGACCCCCCCCCCCCCATTGTCCTTACTCTTGTAAGATGACGCTGCGAATATAGTTCTGTTAGTTTCTATATTTTAGTACTAACTCCTCTTAGTGTACTATTATGATCCTTTCTCTGTAATTATAGTCTCCGTATTCTAACTCTAACGAATTACTGACGGGATGCCATTGCCAGGTTGATGGTGCATTATAGAATGAAGGTGTGGTAAAATATTCAGAGTGGGGCTACTAAAGCGTTCCTTTTTTGTAACTCTTGGTACGAAATCCTTAAAAATTCCAAACTATTATAAACGTAGTAAGTTAAAAATCAGCGATTCAAAAATGAATTACAAAAAACAAGGACGCAATACGTTAAAAACAGTAACGTTGCTACATGCCCGCTTCCTGCAGCACGAGGTAAGTAAATTTTGAACCTACTCACTTCGGTTCGTTCTTGTATATATTTTTACCTTATGTGTATGCTTTTATGGTCGCCATATTGAAACGGTTTGAAATATAAACAAACTTTTTAAAATTGGAATTTTCAAAAGACCTTAAAAATAAAGTTACAATAATTTTACAATTAAAATTTATTTAAAATCCAACTAAATCAAACACATTTGCCTTTAATAGAAACAGGGATCATTTCAAGAAAAATATTTCATTGACGTAAAATACCTAATCGAAAACGGTTAAATTACACATGTTTAAAAGAAAAGAAATATTTTTGCTCAAATACAAGTTGTTGGTAATGGTGGCTGTGCACCAACCAACAAAATTAACCATCGACCATAATTTGTTTGGAATTGTTGTTGTTTTCAAAAAATCATTTATATAATTTTTCTTGTAACTTATTCAATAAAATTATTCTTGTGTTTTATAATTGATACACTTGATCAATTATCAAATGAAGTCCGACTTTCACTGTTTGAGCTACGAAAAAAATATACTATTTAGGCCTAGTTCGTATTGAAAAAAAAAAAAAAAATGTTTTATCGTCAATTTTATGGGTTTCACGGTATTTTATATTATAAATTCTAAACAGTCATCATTTTGAAAATATACAACTAAACTTTTACCTTTAAAACATTCCATAAAAATACTCGTGAAAATCTAAAGTCAATATCTTATATACTTCCTAAGTTACAAATTATTTTTTAACAAAGTGGTGAATTGCTTTTGAAAAAGATTAGTTTTAGGACTTATGTTTCTACAAGTGCGTACGTTGCACAAGAAGTTTGGTGCATTGTTTCAGAAACACCCTGTAGTCTTACAACACTGTTTTCTGTTTTACAACCTTTTTAATCTTCCGTTTATTATTGCTTCTCTCTGTGCAACTGATAAGCCGAATAGTTGACTCAAATTAGGCAGAATATGAAGTACTGCTGAGATAAGTTGTTACCATGGACCAACTTGCAGAAAATGTCTGCCTGCAGTTTTTTCGTTTCATAATCCGTAGAACCTATAAAACCGTAAACAACTCAATCTTTTATATTTATATAGGGTGGTACAGAAATATGCGACAATCTCTCGGAAGCTCATTCTATAGCTAAAAATAAGGGGAAAAAGTTCATATAAACATAGGCCCGAAACGTTTCGTTTTCCAGATATCCGCCATTTAGTTTTGTTTTACAAAATAATTCATATCTGGAGAAATGTTTGACTGATTGAGTTCAAATTTGGAATTAAGTTTAACCTAAAAATGATATATCTCAAGAAAAATAATCGATTGTTCCAATCATGTTTTTCAAAATGGTGGCTGTTTGAAAATGTCAAACCTAATTACTCGAAAACCGTGCAATTTAACAAAAAATGTCAAGGGGTAGCCTTTTTGATTCCCTATCCGATGAAGGATAATAGCCAAATTAAAGATAATAACAGCAAATGTACATACAATATTGTTGTGTTTACTGTGTTGGTATAGGATGCCGGGTTAAACAAACCAATTATTACACATAACTATTATCCTTCATCCGATTGTTTTGACAGTTACACCATCCGATAGAAATCAAAAGGGCTACAAAAAACTATGTTGAAATTTTTTGTTGAAATGCACGGTTTTCGAGTAGTTTAGGTTTGACATTTTCAAACAGTCACCATTATAAAACGCATGATTGGATATAATCGCTTACTTGTCTTGAGGATATATCATTGTTAGGTTAAACTTCATGCCAAGTTTGAACTCAATCAAACATTTTTTGAGATATGAATTATTTTGTAAAAAACAAAATGGCGGATATCTGGTAAACGAAGCGTTTTTGGGCCTAAGTCCATATGAACTTTTTTCCTTATTTTTAGCTATAGAATGAGCTTCCAAGACAATAGTTCTGAGTCACCCTGTATATAAAAACTGTAACTCCTTTAATATATTAAACCCATGTACAGATTATAGCGTCTCGGAATTATACTGGAAAACTTTTTTGAACGAGTTTTCGACAACGTCAATAAGTAGCTAAAGAGGTGGAAAAATAGGGGTTGAAGAAACAAATTCAAAGCTCCCTTGGTAGGCACAGAATCAAACCGTTTAAAGTTATTGTAAAGATTCTAAATATTACTAATACTGTATGTTTTAAATGAAACATTTGTTTATACGACCAACCCTTACAGTAAGGGGTGAAAAAATGAGTTTGCAGAACATTTCTTCCTTAACAAGCCTAATATCGAACACGTTCTAAACTGTATAAAATCTTTTAA
Source organism: Philaenus spumarius (assembly GCA_018207615.1). Taxonomy (NCBI): domain Eukaryota; kingdom Metazoa; phylum Arthropoda; class Insecta; order Hemiptera; family Aphrophoridae; genus Philaenus; species Philaenus spumarius. The sequence goes on from JAGFPH010005338.1 coordinate 63,035, forward strand.
ACAATTCAAAAAATTCTGGCATGAAACTTTTTTGATAATTACAACTTTTATCGCAAGTGGGAAGTTTGTTAAAAATACTTTATTGAAGGCCAGATTTTTTAAGTCGCATTGTATTATATAGGATGTATGGAATGTGAAGGGTTTTAATCTTTTTAGATAATATATTTAAACAGTTACAGGTTTATAGTTCACCGTTTATATAATCTGCTGATCATTTTAACTTCAGTCTCAGAACAAACCTTAAAAAATATCTACCGTTTTGTTATGTGCTGATTAAAACTTAGAAAATCCATGTAATAAATTAGTCTATTAAACGATTTTCAAACTACTAGCTCATGTGTAAATGTACTAACATGTTGGTTATATATTTCGCTGTTACTTCAATATCTGAAATTGTGTTTTATGTTCGTAGTTCGTAATAGAATACACACAAAAATACAGGGTGTACAAAAAGTCCCGCACTGGTTTAATATTTCGTATATAAAGAAAATTTGAAGGTAGATGTGATTGAGGAACCTACTCTATGTAAAAATTATATTTTCTTAAGATTTCAAAAAATGTATCCGCCATCTTGGATCGGCCATTTTGTATGTAACTTTGTTTTTTTCAAATGGGAAGATGGTCATGTGATACACGATTTCGATGTAGAATTTAAAGAGAAAAAAAAACTGTGAAATTTGTACATCCATATCTTTAACCGATTAAAAATGGCGGCCAAATAACAAAAAAATCGTGTTTTCCGATTTTGCCCGATTTTGCTGCACTATTTTTGTTTAAAATACTAATTATTATTATTTTTGGATTTAGAATTAAATAAGCTTTCAAACGATATGCCACACAACGATATTTGGTTGAACCACTCGAAATCAATTTTGAAAAACCGCTATCAGAATGGATGTAACTCAAAAATTTTAAATACTCATAAATATCGTTGTGTGGCATATCGTTTGAAAGCTTACTTGATTCTAAATTAAAAATAATAATATGTGTATTATTCCAATAAGAATAATACTAAAGTAGGCCTATTAAAAAAAAAAAAAAAAAATAGTACAGCAGAATGGGGCAAAATCGGGAAACAAGTTTTCGTTGTTTTCTGGCCGCCATTTTTAATCGGTTAAAGATATGAATGTGCAAATTTCACCGTTTGTTTTCTCTTGAAATTCTACATCGAAATGATGTATCACATGACCACCTTCCTATTTAAAAAAAACAAAGTTACATTCAATATGGCGGATAAATTTTTTGAAATCTTAATAAAATAGTATTTTTACATAGAGTAGGTTCCTCAATCACATCTACCTTCAAATTTTCTTTATATACGAAATATTAAAACAGTGCGGGACTTTTTGTACACCCTGTATAAGTAATAGTAAGCCCCCGTCAAAAATCACAGGCTTCAGATTAATTAGATACACACAATAATTTTAGGTTAGGCCTAGACAGATGAACCAACATTTTATGTTTATTGAGTGTATTTACAATGAACGGACATTTAACTGTGTTTACCATCTTAGCTTTGACGTTATAATTAATTCTAAACCTTTATTATAATAACATTAAACTTATGGAAACAGAAAATATTTGTATAAAAAACAATCTAATAATAAACGGCAGTTGAAAGATTAAAATTATGTGTGTATGTTGCCTTTAAGGCTGGTAAAAGAATTGAAGAAAAGGTATGATGAACTTCATCCATGACGGGTGTCCCATGACCGCACACATTTACTTTTTTTTACGACTATGCTTTAGCAATATTAATATGTAGAATTACTTATTCTTTAAGGAAACTTTTTTAAACTATCAGGAAAAATAAAGAATTTTCCAAATACACCCATTCGTGTCCTCCGTATCTCAAAGAATCACATTTTTTCTTAGTATACAATTTTGTACGCGGAAAGTTCATACACACTTCAATTTCCACAAACACTAAGCAAATTGTTTTTCAAAACCAAAACTGCCTTACAGATTTCACATTATAAGACCATAATCTCCATATTCTGTAGCAATTTAAGCTTTGGTAGAGGATGAAGGGTGGTTTCAGGGAGGGTTTAGAAGGGGTGTCGAGAGAATAAGCCCTTTCCAAGGGGTTGGCTTTCAATAAGGCATAATCCCGGCACTTACGCTACTACTGAGCAGTTTAAGGGAGGAATAAAACACTGTTTATGAATAAAAAACGCGTTTAAACGGTTGCATTTTGAAAAAGTTGTGATTTCGATTGTCTTTATTTGGGATTTGTGTTTAATTTGGGCTGTTTTGTGATGAATAATGCGAATACAGCGCGAAAATAACGGAGATGCAACAATATAAAGAACAAAATAATTCGACCACGCAGCTGGACCGCTGACGTGAGTTGAGCGAATTTCCAAAATTAAGTTTATATGCCTATGATTTAGGGTTTCAACCAACAATTTGGGAAATAGGTCTACTCACGAAGGCGTTGAACAGCTGTCTGTGTGTACGCAATATATTAGTAGAATTTGTTTGCGCCTAGTGGCCTCGCGAGTTTACACCACTTGTCTTCGAATCGGGTACTTTTAGGGTATTTTACGTTTTGGTCGATTTTGGGGGGACCAAGCGAGCTATAAGGTCGTGTAAAAAAACAAAATATGCAGAATAACATCCTACAATTATATTTGTAGAAAAAACTCTAAAATAATTTCACTATCGTAGTAAAAATCTCAAAAAATAGTTACTTCCGGTCAAAAAACGTACGTCCGGTTGTTGGATTTCTTTTGGTTAACGAACTCGTCCGAGCGACGTAGGACGTGCACCAAATTTGAACCAAATCGGACTTAAAATGCGGCCGCTAGAGTGCGAACACATATATACATATATATGAATTTTAATGACACCCCAAACCGTGTTCTGGGGGCCATGATCGGTGCTCATTTGCTACTCCCGACCTTGGGTCTCACCATAAGGGCCACTGCAATAGCTCTAATCAGTAAATAGTTAAACAAATATTACTTTAGGTTAAAATAAACAATACGCTTTTATTGTGAGAAGATGCCTTGAACACGGAATCTCACACATAATGCGTCCATTGATTCAAACGCGTCTCGATGCTAAAGTCATCCAACGCCGTCGGACTGTCTAAAAAGTGAGTTAGCACCATGAGTCACTAGGAGCTCTCAGGGCGCGTTCTGCCGGCCGAGTGAGATACAATAATTCGACCGCGCAGCTGAACCGCTGAGCAAATTTCCAAAATTAAGTTTATAGGCCTGTGTTTTAGGGTTTCAACCGACAATTTGGAAAATAGGTCTATTCACGACGGTGATGAATAGCTGCAAAATGGTTCGCATGCCATTCCGCATATTGGGAGTATCTTTAATAAACAATGCATTGCGTGCTTCGCACGCCAACCCCCGTATTGGGGGTATCTTCAATACACAATGCATTGCGTGCTTCGCACGCCAACCCCCGTATCCACAAATGGCTTTGAACCAGGAAATTCTATGGTATTTTACATTTGATCGATTTTGGGTTGCGTAAAAAAACAAAATGTGGAAAATAACATCCTGCATTTATATTTGTAGAAAAAACTCAAAAACAAATTCATTCTCGTAGGAAAAATCTAATAAAAATAGTTACTTCCGGTCAAAAAACGTACTTCCAGTTTTTTTTTGGCGAACGAACTCGTCCGAGTGACGCGACGTATACAACCAACATGTGTACCACATTTGAACCGAATCGGACTTAAAATGCGGCCGCTAGAGTACGAACATATATACATGTATATATATGAATTTTAATGACACCCCAAAACATGTTCTGGGGACCATGATCGGTGCTCATTTGCTACACCCGACCTTGGGTCTCACCATAAGGGCCACTGCAATTGCTCATTTTTCCTATGGAAATTCGCTAATGATGGAAAGAGCAGGAGAGACAGAGAGGTCCGACCGTGACCGTCGAATCCTAGCGGACGATGGCGCAAACACACTTTTATACCTGCTTCCCTGGTCGGAATTTTTGGCACTTTTCGTCAATGTAGTTATTGTCTTCACTTCTTTAGATGTTTACAGGCTTTAATTAATAGATATAGATGATTTAATAGTTAATAGTTTAATATACATAATTTGATAGTTAATAGTTTAATATACATAATTTAATAGTTAGTAGTTTAATATAATTAACTAGTGGATCCAGCAGTGCTTCGCTATTGCTTGATTTAATTTAAAAGGTAGTAAAGTTATTCTATTTCATTACATTGACTTAAGAAATCGAGTTGCAAAACGGTTTTTATGCCACTTAAGAATATACTACACAAATTTATATTTAAATTTTGTAAACCTTTATAGAAAATACAGTAAACCTTTTGTTTGCTTTTACCTAATCTGAAAATGTTTTCTTTCCATAAAAACCTAATTCGGACTATTACGAACGTTTTAAAACAAAAAATAGCCAAATTTTTCGAGCCGTTATCAAGTGATGCGCTTACCCACGAACAGCATTTCATTTTTATTATATAGATTATACATTTAAATCAATTTTACTGTTGTACCTGTTATTTTATTTTATTGGTCGCTATGGTAATGAATGTAAATACACTAAATTCAAATAACATGGCTGTGTTAGTTCATCAGTCTATGCCTAAGCTAAAACTATTTTGTGAGTTCAATTTTATTTATGCATTTTTCTGATATTTCAGTAGCTATTCTGCTATTCAGGGCGGAGAAAAATCCAACAAATCAAGGATTATAAAAAATGGTTCAGCCGTTCTTTAGTTAAGTGGTGTAACAAACCCGACTTTGTTACATATATATAGACTATATAGATATTAATGACAATGAATATGTACACATTACAATTTATTATTTTTTATGTATATAATTAACTATGGAAAACGCCAACCCCGTTGGAACCTTCTATACACATAGTCATGCTATGTTTTCTTTATAATAAAAGTGCAGGATTAATAATAACCCACAAAGCTAAAATGGTAAATAATGTCAAATATTCAAATCAAATTATTTCGTATATTTTATAACAGCAGTTATATTACATTTTAAAAGAACCAGCAAGATCTACACTTTAATAAAAAATCTAATCTATAAGTTAGAAATACAAATAATTGCTTCAAAGTTTGAAATCAGTTGTTAATGGAAATATTAGAGCAAACATCTGTTTTATACGTTATTGTATTCAATTGGTTGCTATAAATGTAAATACATGCGTTGGTTCATCAATGTAGGTCTAACCTAAGATTTTTTCCCGACTATATTTACAAATATTGAAATAAAAAATGTTTTTATCAAAATAAATTATAGCCTATGTTACTCAGGGGTAGTGTAGCTTTTTATTAATCGGTTCAGTAGTTCTAGAGATTACCCCCCTACATACAAACAAACAAATTTTACCTCTTTATGATATTAGCATAGGCAAATATAAATGTCCTTATTTTCACCATAAACTTAATATTTTTAATAAAAAAAAGCGACAATACAAAAGTTAAAAATACGTTTTCTCAATTTTTAAATGGTAGGTCTATTTAAAGTTTGACGGCAAACTAGTTTTAAGATGTTGGCTTGTTCATTCCGCAGAAGTTCTACATTTTTTAATATTTGAGAATTTGTGAAAAATAGCCAAAGCTACACATTTTTTGAAATGATACTTCATTAACGATGTTTATTAAAATTTAGTTTCTGACAATAAAACCGATAAATGACACTATAGTAATTAAAAACAATAAACTCTTTTACGTTCAGGGCCGCTTTAAAGTTGTCAAAACTTACTTTCATTAGTTAAACCACCTAACACATCAGAAAGTCAAAGTAAATCCGATTATTCTAGGCGCCAAAACCAAAATAGCATCCGCTGTTCAGACAGCCCCTTCAAGAGCCAGCATACCTCGCCTCATTGCACGTCTAACAGTTTTCACCAAACCCATTGACTTTTTCCAAATGATTTGACAAAAACATTATGTTCTCGTCCAGCTCAATTATCAAAACGACATTCATAATTAATGAATAACGACTACAAGTTTAGTTAATTACTTCAATTAACGCACGTACTGTCGTTAGACCGTTCTGTCGTGAATTTGTGTTAGTTTCTTAGTACGCCTGTTGGCGAAGCGGTCAAAAATGAAAAGCGAGCGGTTAAAACGTATATTTGGAGAGCGCGTAGTGTTTGCGGTGGGTTAAACGGATAACGTTTCATCAGAATCGGTTGTGGGATGTTGAACGAGTGAAAGTTTGAGGGTTGCGTTTCGCCTTGTTATGTAAGTAAGACAGAGGATTTAGATTTTCTGAGAAATGTTTTAGTTTGAAGTGATCGATTTGGTTTTGCTATGGTAAACTGTTTGTTCGGTGTTTATGATTCAGCGATAGTTTTTCTTAAGTGTGACTATACGTGAGTCATTATTTAGACGTTACTATGGGGGGGGGGGGAAATTTTTAGAATCCCCAATAAATTAAAAAATAAAAAAATTTGGAAAATTTTAGATTTTGATGTTGGGTTTAAATTGCACGCAAAAAAAACTAAAAAATTCCAACTTTTTGTTGTGGCTTCGAAAGTTGTTGTTGTTAATTACCAACGTTTGCGAATAACAAGCGAGTTATAAATTACAATCGAAAAATGTTGGGCAAATATAAAACAATTTTGTACCAAATAAATGCGTTGTCTTCTTATAAATGTCCTGGGAAATTTAGTTCTAACCCTTGTTCCATGCACTGCGCCAAGCTGCCAGACCAGTGTTGCCAGATTGGGGGTTTTCAAAAAATGGGGAGTTTTTAAGTTTGCGGGAAATATTGGGGAAAAGTATGTGGATTTTTTTCAGCAACGTTACGAACATGTTGGAGTTCTTGTAAAAATTTCTAATTTCAAGTACTCAATATAGCACGTGCAGTGTTAAAACCCCCTACTTAGAGAAGTCTATTTTCTCAAACAAATTCAGAGAATGAGCCTCCAGGGCTATTTCACACAACATAACACAGAGCCCCTTTTGCGAGTTGAAAGCCCCACCACAAAAGTTGGGAAATAGGTCAAAATTGTTGGGAAATTTTAGATTTGCCCCTCCCTCAAATAATTTGTCGTAGCTACGTCCCTGAGTAGTTTAGTTTATTTAGTTTGTTTTTTTGTGTGTAGGGGGTAATCTCTGGAACTACTGAACCGATTGAAAAAATAGTTTTGCTAATAAAAAGCTTCACTATCCCTGGGTAACGTAGGCTATAATTAATTTTGATAAGCGCATTTTTATTTCAATGTTTGTAAATTTAGTCGGAAAAAATCTTAGGTTAGGCCTAGACTGATAAACCAACACATCTATTTACATGTATTACCATAGAAACCAATGAAATAAAATAACAGATAAAACATCTGTTTGCTAAATTATTTCCATTAACAGCTGATTTCAAACTTTGAATCAATTATTTGTATTTCTAACTTTTAGGTTAGTTTTATTGAAGTGTAGACCTGAGCCTTGCTGGTTCTTTTAACCTTTATTATAACTGCTCTCATAAAATGTACGTAATAATTTGATTTGAACATTTAACACTAGTAGTTCGGTGAACAGTAGACCTCGCTCGTTGACCTTAAATCTCGGCTCCTCCTCCACATCTCACTCACAGCGGCCACACTGACGTAGCGCAGGAAAGAGCAAGACAGCAGGTAGCGCTCTCTCTCTCTCTCTCTCCATAAAACTATAAGGTTTTATAAAGATATCTAAAGAATAAACGTATAAAAAAAACATGTTTAAAATTTAAAAAAACTTGGATGATTTTTAAGAAATTTGAAGTTTGCGGCCATTTTGTGAGCTTACGTTAGAGATACGGAAAAAAATCAAGAAAACAATTTTGTGGAACATCAAATTTGCTACCCAAAAAATGTTATGTTTTTCAATTCGACTTACGGTTAAGCCACAAACTGGATTTGGAAAAAAGCTTACACTGAGAGAAACGGTGCGGCCGCCATTTTAATTTTATTTAAGGGGTTTAAAAATTAAAAATGGAAAAAACCATATACATATACATGGCTCGGCCTAGGAATGTGGAACATTCGTGCAAAAAATTATGACAATCGGTCTAGGCGTTTGGCCGTAATCTTGAGACAGACAGACACACAGACGAAATGCCGAACGGTCGAGCTAAAACGGATACCTTGCTTCGCTGGGTCAATTAGTTATCATCTCAGCTTTGGGGTTATTATTTATCCTACACCTTTATTATAAAAAAAAAACATAATATGATTATGTGTGTAGAAGGTTTCAACGGCTTTGGCGTGTGGAGCACGCAGAAGTTCCCCCTAATATGTTCTACAAAGGTGTACGAATGTTTCCGAAGTTAAACGAATAGATATTACTTCTTTAAATTAAAATTCTTTATTGAGATGACTAGTGGACCCAGCAATGCTTCGCTATTGCTTGATTTAATTTAAAGAGTTATTCCATTTCATTACATTGACTTAAGTAATCGAATTGCAAAATGGTTTCCATACGACTTAAGAATATACTATACAAATTTAGATTTATAGTTTGTAAACCTTTATAGATAACTCAGTAAACCTTTTGTTTGCTTTTGCCTAATCTAAAAAAAAAACAGTTGTGAAGAACTGTAAAAAACCTGATTCTAAATTGGTTGCAAATAAACGTGTTTTGATTCATTGTAGGCCTAACCTAAATTCATGTTTTTGATCCAACACAACAGTTTTATATATATTATGTAACAACCTATGTTTGAATTGAATTGCAATATAGTAAGCATTTTGAGTTGTATTTTGTTTTTGTTTGCTTTAGTTGGTCAATCTAACCTAAATAAACGGTATCAGTTAACTGACACAAACTTTCTCCCAACTTGCTGTAGTCAAAATAATATTGTTTTTAATAATTTTATTTACTACTTTTTAGAACAAAACAAAAAAATAATATTCTACCTACGTCAATCGTATAAAAAAATTATTGTCCCAGGCGGGATTCGATTGCGCGACCTTTCAATTACTGGCCGTGCTCGCTACCGTGGTGCTACCCCGTGCGGCTGCTACCGCGATGCTAGATTGACAACACAAACTTGTTTATTTTTAAACATTTCCCCATAGTTATAAAACGCCGAAGTTTTGATAAAAGCGGCTGGTGTCATTTTGTTTGGCATCTTAAGCACTATAAATACTGAAAATTTGATCAAAATCGTTAGAGCCGTTTTTGAGAAATTTGCATTTTTGTAGTTTTTTATGGGTTTTTAGGGGTAAATTACCCTTAAAAATTCCAAAAAATGATAAAAACGCCTGGAGATATTAGGGTTTAGTACCTACATACCAAATTTCATGAAAATCGGACCAATAGTGTCCTCTCTTGTCGTGTATACATACAGACAGACTGACAGACAGACACCACTCTAAAAACCCTTTTTTTTGTTCAGGGAGCACCAAAACAAAAAATTCCACTAAAAATATTTTTGGGTTCAGGGAGCACCAACACAGATAATTGCACTAAACAATTTTTGGGGTTCTGGGAGCACCAAAACAGATAATTCAACTGAAAATTCAAATTCGAACATTTTTACGAAAACAATGCTTTCTCCATATACTACGTATAGGGTGGAGAAAGTAAAAATGGAAGTAATGTCATACAAATGGTACCTGTAGTATTTTCTGAAAGACATGAGTGAATTCTCAAAATTTTCTTTATTAAAATATACGCCTATTTACTCAAATTTAAGTCTTCTGAACATATTGGTTACCAATCCCCCGAGTTCGTCGGCTGTTTTTATTTCCTAAGGCCGTGTGAACATTCAGGAAAATCGAAATAAAAGATTTTCTGAACGCAATTTCGGGCCGAATCTAAATCCGCCCAAGATTCAATTACGCTGATTCAATCAAGATAGCTTCTAATCTCAGCTGATAACACAGTAAACTTCCGGTAAACGATTTTAATGATGTAGATAAGTTTACTGATTAACGATAAGCAAGTGATTCACTCGGAGATGGGAAAATAAAACAGAACGCAGTAAATTAATGCGCAATTCTGTAAACATTAGTTTTAGATCTGTTTGTGTTGGTCCAATAGAATTTATTTACGGAAGAATAGATCAGATTAGTCCTTTGCTTGTATAGACTCGTGCTTTGTTGGTTTTAAACTTCTTTGTTGGATTAACAAAGATGGAAGATTTTCATTATTTGTTTTGTCAGATAAACTTCGGCGACTGGATTATTTAAAAACAATAACAAGGGAAACCCAGGGACGTTGCTACAACAAATTATGGGGGTGGGGGGCAAAATCTAAAATTTCCCAACAATTTTGACCATATTTCCCAACTTTCGTGTGAGCATTTCAAACACGCAGAAGGGGGTTCTGGGTTATTTTGTGTGGAATAAATGCCAGTGGAGATGGGCCCTGGAGGCTCACATTTGGATTTTTTTGAAAAACGGATTTCTCTAAGTAGGGTTTTAACAACGCAGGTTTTGTATTGAGTACTTCCAGAGTTTTTAACATATTTTACAAGAATTATAACATGTTCGTCACACTATTGAAAAGCGCCATATTTCCATATTTTCAGCGCCGTTTTTGTTTTCCCAAATATTTGCAGCAATATTAAAAATTTCCCCATTTTGGGGGAAAAAACCCAATCTGGCAACACTGGTCTGGCGACCTGGTGCAGTGCATGGCAGTGACAGTCAGTGTTGCCACAATAACAAGGGTTGGGACTAAATTTCCCTGAACATCGTTTAAAAGAAGACAATGTATTTGGTAAGAGATATTTGGATTTATTTGCCCAACATTTTTGAATTGGAAATTATAAGATAAGTATTTGCGAATGTTGGTAATTAACAACAAACACTTTCGACATCCAAACAAAAAGTTGGAGTTTTTGAGGGTTTTTGCGTGCAATTTAATCAAAAAATCCAAATTCTAACATTTTCAAAATTCAAATGTCCAAGAATTTACAAGAATTAATTTACTAAGAATTTATGTTTATAATTCTCAAAATGGCGGCCGTTACACATTTTTAACGTAGAATATCTTAAAAACCCTTAATTTTACAAAAAATGTAAAGGAGACATAATATTATATTCTTTAAATTACAAACAAAATGTACAAACAAAAATTGGTCGTCTCTGTAAAAAGGATAAACTAGTTATAGAGGATAAAACTGAAAACATAATTTCTTGGTAATTGTCTACAACATCCAAAATTAGCCTAAAACCAACATTTTGTAATTATTATAGTTTCAATAGATACGATAAAATCCATTGTTCTGAAATGTTAGTTATAGGCTGAGTTAAATTATTTTAGACAATTACCGAGAAATAATGTTTTCAGTTTTTTGTCAGTAACTCGGTTATCTCTTGACCTACGAAAACTAAAAAAAGCAAAATATTTTGTCTCTTGTACGGTTTTTTGTTGCGTTAACCGTTTTCAAGATATTCCACTTAATAATTTTGTAACAGCCGCCATTTTGAAAATTATTAAAATAAATTCTTGGTGTTTGGTACACTTGTAAATCGTAACATACAAAACGCTTATACCAAATTTGAATGCAATATATAATCTATTTCATGAGATACAGTGAGTTTTTGTAGTAAAACAAAATGGCCGATTGCGACTAAACTAGGCCGAATTCGAAAAAAGTTTTTTGTTTTCAATGTAGGCCTATACAATCCGATCTTGTGTAGCCCGCTAAGTTCACTGTATTTGCAATACATTTTCTTTCGAACTTTGGTACTCCAATAAAACAAACATTATTGTGTGATACCGCCGTGTGGAGTGTTCTTTGAAATGGTTTTACTTAACAATTTGCAACAATGTAGGCCTAACTCAACCACTTATTAATTTAAAAGATGAAGTTAAACGATTGATGTTTCAGCGTGGTTATTCTTCTTAGCCATTATTCATTTTAAATAATTTTGATTTACGTAAATATTTTCTTCAGGAGATCTCAAATTGAATATTAGGATCTGAATATTTTGCACAGTTTTGTACCCATTAAAAATTGGGAGGCGCATTTAATTGCTGATTTCCTAACAATCTCCAACAAAGTAATTGGTCCTGATGACTAGAAACTTAGGATATGTGTACTCTTAGTAACTTTATAGGCCAGTCAGTAGGGGTAATTTTAGACCAAAAGTTCCAGTAATTTACAATACGGCTGATTTTTTTAATAAGTACATTAAAGTATGTAGATTAACATGAAAAAAAGTTTACCAGTCTATCGATTTCCCAAAGTCGAATAAAAAATCGATTATCATTTATTTTCGGTTATCCTTAATATTTCGAGCTGGGATGAAGATAGAGAAAAATAAAAAATACCACCGTGTAGGGGAGGTTGTAAAACAAATTTTATGTTGATATTCCAAAAATTGACGAAACTGGAGAAGATTGAAATTAGTTTTTGGGTCCGGTACTCCTAAAATCGAGAAACCCATTGATAAGTCAAGTGGCTCTAGATCGGGTCATTTTCTAGATAACAAGCTGAGACTCAGCATAAATGTTTAAAATATATATTTTAACTCCTATGTCAAGTTTCAATTCGATATATAAAAATTCGTCCAATTTAGAATGACCCAACGCTTCATTATATGAGTGAGATTTCAACTTATAGTGATTTCCCCTGCTGCAAAATACATACCTGCGTTATCGATTTTTTCCAGACAAACCATTGCTCGGAGGAAATAAATACATATGACCTTTTTTATTTAAAAATACCTCCCCTACACGGTGGTATTTTTTATTTTCCTCTATCTTCATCTCAGCTCGAAACATTAAGGATAATCGGAAAAAAATGATAATCGATTTTTTTTCGACTTTGGGAAATCGATAGACTGGTAAACTTTTTTTTATGTTAATCTACATACTTTAAGGTACTTATAAAAAAAAATTAGCCGTATTGCAAATTACTGGTAGTTTTAACCTATACCGACTGGGCTATTAAGGATTTGCTTTATTTCCAATGAACGAAAACCATCGGTAAAATTATTTCTTCTCAAACTTAGTCTTCTAGAAATTGTTTCAAGTAGAATGTGCAGCAAATTTCAAGCGTATTCTTAAGTTAATCTAGAATTTGTTTTGTTTCTAATTGCATAATTAAGATTAGCATTTCTAGAAAATGTAGAAAGGCTGCTTCAGAAAATACTTTAAGGCTTGAGAAAGGTAAAATTGTTTATCTTTTATGAATCTTCGAAAAAAATCTGTTTATCTATATAGAGAAGATTCGGAAACACATTCTTACTAAATGTTACCGTTTTGAAGAGGGCAGATTTTAAATAGTAGTTGATAGATTGATTTTTAAAGAAGTCAGTTTATAATACTTTTAAATTATAACAAACTAGGTGAAACCCTTCTATATACATGTAATCATTATGTCTTCTTTAAAATAAAGGTGTAGGATTAATAATAACCCAAAAGCTAAGATGTTAAATTAAATTATTTTATAACATCAGTTATAATAAAGGTCAAAAGAACCAGCAAGGCTCAGGGTCTAAACTTTAATAAAAACCTAACCTAAAAGTTGGAAATACAAATAATAACTTCAAAGTTTGAAATCAGCTATTAATGGATATATTAGAGCAAACAGCGTTTTTATCTGTTATTTTATTCAATTGGTTGCTGTGGTAATTAATGTAAGTACATGCGATAGTTCATCAGTCTAGGCCTAACCTAACAATTTTGTCCGATTAAATATACAAATAATGAAATTAAAATGTTTTTATCAAAATAAATGTTACTCAGTGTAGCTTTTTATTAGTAAAATTCTTTTTCCAATCGGTTCAGTAGTTCCAGAGATTAGGCCTACTCCCTACATACAAACAAACAAATACATTTTACCTTTTTATAATATTAGTACAGATAAATGCATTATATTTCTAGTATTAAAGTTGTGTGAATAATGTTACGCAATTGTCTACTATATATACTGAGATGTTTACTACAGTTAATTGGAACAAACTGAAGCTGACAACAGTATTTTAGAAACAATTACCTTAATAATGGAATAAGAGAAATATAGTTGTACTATTATAGTATTAAAATTAGTACCTATATAAATGACTGTATTATATACAAAATCCGGTCCTAAAACTATTGCCCTACTAAGCATGCGTCAGGATCCACCACTAGTGGCGCTGCTACCCCCACTCTACCCGATCCAAATGCCTCTGTCCTAATGAATCGTAATTTCCGCGAATATATCAGCCTACACTATAATCTGTTCAATCATCGCCGCGAGTCACCGTTTGAATTGGTGAGCGAAGCGAGCAGGGAACGGAGCCCTCTACTATCTTACATAATAAATGTTTCAATTTGTTACAATGTCAAAACATCTTTAAAATAACAATGAATAATGTATAGTTTAAAACCTATAGCATATTAATTGTTTTACAAGAGGTAAGAGTATTTTTAAACGAGGTCTAGAAATATTAAGCCGCAGTTTAAATATTTTATGCAACAACCCTCAGATAAAAACCACAGAAATCAAGTCCAATATGTAGTTAAAACTGTGTTATTTATAAAAATAAATAACAGGTGAGTACGGTCACAGCAAGCGAATCTTTAAAGGCGCCAGTAATTAAACAATAAAAAGCAGTCATTAAATTCCAGAGAGCAATGACTACTTTGAAAACCCCTAAACAAGGGTGCAACTTATTTGCAGCAGTACTTGAGATTGACTGACAGTTGTGGGGTGAGAGGGTTGCAGCAACGCCGCCATATATCATTCAAGATGGCTGACAGGGGGTGACGTCACACCACCCTTCTGTCAATGGGGTTGTTTTGAACTTATTTCACAAGAGGGAGCTCAGTTGATTTCAAACTCTGAGGGTTTGGCAATTGAAAACAAAACAGTAATAATTAAGAAAGAGAATTACGTTGTGTGCATAGGTCGACAGTAAATAATTTCGCGACAAAGATGGCTCAATTTATCTTCTCGGGTAATTAATTTCGCCGGTTTGTTGTGACAGTGCGCAATGCAATGTGAACTATTAGTCTAGTCGGGGTAAATATTCAATTCTCTGGAAAATATACAAATAACATTATTTGACGTTAAATTGATCATTAAATAAAAATGCCTTTTCTAAGAGAATAATTTCTCAAAATAATATTGATTAAAAAAACTTTGATATTATACTTCATATGGTTCCTAATGAAAGGCGCCATCTATTAACAATCTGTTTAACTAGCATGACAGCTCTTAGTTAGATTGTTTACATTCTATTTGCAAGCGTAATCTATCACGCAAATCAATCAAATTAAATCAACGTATTAAATCAGGTAAGTGTAGGCCTACTCATAACTGGTGAAATATTCGCTCGGGTCAGCTAGTATATTATTATTTTCTCAAAGGTGTTTTTTCGTCACTGAGCGATATCTCCCTTAATTCTTCATCAAAATTACTTGTTCAAGCTTGATTTTAAAGCTTATGTTCCCCGCTATTGAATAAAAATAGACAAAACAGCTTAAAATTCATGTTTTCGTTACAAACAAATGATTACAAACTTTAATTTTATACTTCATATGGTTACTAGTGAAAGGCGTCATTTATTAACAACTAAATCTGTTTAACTAACTTGACAGCTGTTAGTTTGATTGTTTACATTCCGCATGCAAGTGTTATAAACTGTTATTTATTTATAAACCAATGTAAATAAATAAACGCAATTAAATGAACTAAATCGATGTATTAAATCAGGTATGTACTCCTTAGGGCACGTTCTCACTAGTCAAGTTCAATTTAAGGCGCGTTCTCACGGATCAAGTTTAATTGACCGATTATAGTTTATCAACAAAAGTTGAATGAAATCTGTAGTGAGGACCTTTAAGGCGCGTTCTCACGGGTCAAGTTTAAATGACCGATTATAGTAGATCGACGAAAGTTGAATGAAATCTGTAGTGAGGACCTTAAAGGCGCGTTCTCACGGGTCAAGTTTAATTGACCGATTATAGTTGATCAACAAAATTTGAATGAAATCTGTAGTGAGGACCTTAAAGGCGCGTTCTCACGGGTCAAGTTTAACTGACCGATTATAGTAGATAGACAAAAGTTGAATGAAATCTGTAGTGAGAACCTTTAAGGCGCGTTCTCACGGGTCAAGTTTAATTGACCGATTATAGTAGATCAACAAAAGTTGAATGAAATCTGTAGTGAGAACCTTTAAGGCGCGTTCTCATGGGTCAAGTTTAATTGACCGATTATAGTTGATCAACAAAAATTGAATGAAATCTGTAGTGAGGACTTTTGAAGCGCGTTCTCACGGATCAAGTTTAATTGACCGATTATAGTTGATCAACAAAAGTTGAATGAAATCTGTAGTGAGAACCTTTAAGGCGCGTTCTCATGGCTCAAGTTTAATTGACCGATTATAGTAGATCGACAAAAGTTGAATGAAATCTGTAGTGAGAACCTTTAAGGCGCGTTCTCATGGATCAAGTTTAATTGACCGATTATAGTAGAGCAACAAAAGTTGAATGAAATCTATAGTGAGAACCTTTAAGGCGCGTTCTCACGGATCAAGTTTAATTGACCGATTATAGTTGATCGACAAAAATTGAATGAAATCTGTAGTGAGAACTGTTAAGGCGCGTTCTCACGGATCAAGTTTAATTGACCGATTATAGTTGATCAACAAAAATTGAATGAAATCTGTAGTGAGAACTGTTAAGGCGCGTTCTCACGGGTCAAGTTTAATTGACCGATTATAGTTGATCAACAAAAGTTGAATGAAATCTGTAGTGAGAACCTTTAAGGCGCGTATATCAGCCGAGAATTGAATTCGTTATCTCCGAAAACCCCCGAGTAACGATTTTCGAGTGATTTTCATGGACGCTGCAATTTCCCCTACCAATCACCCCCCGGGCACCCCGCAGAGCAACCGCCGAGCGCCCCCGGGTTTTTCTAATGCCAGATTTGAATTCGGCATCCCCGAAAACCCCCAAATAACGATTTTCGATAGATTTTTCCGAGTTTCCAGTCGTTCTTATAATATTGCAAGTAATTATGTAATTGCAAAATGCATTTATTGCCCCAGAATGCATTTTTTGAAAAATGGCATAACCACACCATATAGAATTTTTTCCTGGGAGCTTTCTGAACACAATGCAGAAAACCGCATCTCGATATCTGCTGGCTCTAAAAATGTCTTTATTTCGGTCGATTTTGATCTAAATGCCCTGGACTAAAGCGGTGACTACTCTATTCAAATCTTCCGCGAACGACCTTGAGTTTCTTCCACCCCTTAGACAAAGTTAGGGGTGACTTCCCTCTTTCAACCCCTTCCCTTGTCTACAAAACAAGACTTAAATCAACCCCTGTCGGTTTCATTCGATGATTTTAATCATTGGCCAGCGTATTTAGGTGTGATGACGAGGCTAGAGTCCGGATTTTATATAAGAACAAAATATTTTAGGTTAGGAAAATCTGATCTGTTAAATACTTTGCTGTAACTGAATCAAGATGGCCTAATTTTCAGTAATAAAATTTCTCAGCATGTTGCCAAATTTAATGTAGTTCATCTTTATTAGCTACTTGACTACTCAAGGTTTCTATCACGAAACTTAGGGGGTTCTATCACGAACATAAAAAGAAACAAAAAAAGTTTATATTTACTTCTGTTCACCACGTTTTTGGTTCAATAACATCGTACATCTCCAGGACTAAATAGAATTGACGTATTGAAATTTGCAGAAAGTTTTGTACCATTCGTTTTTCAATGTTTTCAGGTATTGCAGTTTCTACCTATAGCCCAGTCGGTGTAAGTTACAACTACCAGTAATTTACAATACGGCTGATTTTTTTTTATAAGTACCTTAAAGTATGTAGATTAATATAAAAAAAGTTTACCAGTCTATCGATTCCCCAAAGTCGAAAAAAATCTAAAAACATTTTTTTCGATTATCCTTAATATTTCGAGCTGGGATGAAGATAAAGAAAAATAAGCCGCTTGACTTATCAATGGGTTTCTCGATTTAGGAGTACCGGACCCACAACTAATTTCAATCCATTCCAGTTTCGTCAATTTTTGGAATATCAACATCAAATTTGTTTTACAAGTTGAATACACCAGTATAAATATTCTAAGTATGAACGATTTTTTTCATGTTATTTTTAAAAACGAGGCGCTTGAAAATAGTCTTCTGTTTTACCTATCTCGTTTTAACTATAACACTTTTGGATTCAACTACTCCATTTTCGACATTTTTTAACACATCGATTTAAAAATTGGTACAGAAGTTAAAAACACAATTGTTTTTGGCTATACTTATTTTAAAAACTATATTTAAAAAATAGACTAATCTGCAGCTAATCAACTCAAGCATTTCAATGAAAAATCTTGAAAGGTCTAAAATTATACCTTTTTAAGTTACTTGTGCTTTTAAAAGTAAACAATAAAAAAGGTTTATACTCCTTGAAATTGTTTGAATCTATATGTTTAAATTGTAAAAAAAACCTTTAGGTTTATATTTCGAAAATTTTCTAAACTGGAGCCGATTAAAATTAGTTCGTGGGTCCGGTACTCCTAAAATCGAGAAACCCATTGATATGTCAAGTGGCTCTAGATCGGGTCATTTTCAAGATAACAAACTGAGACTCAGCATAAATGTTTAAAATATATATTTTAACACCTATGTCAAGTTTGAATTCGATATATTAAAATTCACCCAATTTAGAATGAGCCAACGCTTCATAAATGAATGAGATTTCAACTTTTAGTGATTTCCCCTGCTGCAAAATACATACCTGCATTATCGAATTTTTTCTAGACAAACCATTGCTCGAAGGAAAGAAATACATATGGTCCTTTTTATTGAAAAATACTTCCCCTACACGGTGGTATTTTTAATTTTTATTTATTTTCATCCCAGATCGAAATATTAAGGATAATCGAAAATAAATGTTTTTTGATTTTTTTTCGACTTTGGGAAATCAATGGACTAGTAAACTTTTTTTTTATGTCAATCTACATACTTAAATGTACTTATAAAAAAAATCAGCCGTTTTGTAAATTACTGGAAATTTTGATCTAAAATTACCCCTACCGACTGGCCTACTAGTTTATAGTGTTATTGTGTTATTGTTGATTCAAATCCTATACATGTATCACTTGTTTATGGACACACTAACTGTTATAGTTTTGTATAACCTACTTCCAGATTGATAAATAAAATAAAGAAATGGACAATCTCAGTCGACTTTTTAAAAATCATTATGACTCTTTTAGTTTGAAAAGTATGGCGTCCGTTTAGAGTTATACCCTTTATGAATAAATAAAACAAAGCAGTCACGGGACTGCCGACAGAAGTGAAAACTGTAATGGACATAATACACTACCAAGCAAACTATTTTAACGCAACTTACAAAATGAGAAAGCACAATGTCCATTTCAAGTCAACTATTTACTCTGCTATATACACATGTGTACTATATATAGTAGAGCATGACGGAGAAATACTTGACGGTAAACTCTGATTCACCGCCCTCAAAATGTTTTGGACGCGGTGCGCCTATAGAAGTTTTTACTTCAAAAATGGAAATTGGAAAAATAAGAATTATTACCTCCTACTGCTAAATAAGTAGCAAGAGTCTTTCAAATATTAAACATTGAAATATCAGGTAAAATGTATAGGAAAACGATTGGCTTTACGAAAAAACAAATAATATTAAACAAAAGATAATAAAATTTTAAGTAGAAAGTAAATGAATGAAAACAAGTTTTTAAATTATTTATAAAATGTGTACACAAATAGAGGTTTTAATTAAACCAAATTTAAATGAGTTTAATTAAAAATTGAAATTTGTACTTCTCACGATGATATAAAAATGTTCAAAAACTCATTTTGAAGGAATGTCTATTTTTCATAGCTTTTTGTTTTATTTTCACTTTCTCACTATACTATAGTATAGAGAAAGTATAGTGATCGCAAAAAAAATCGATGTTGAGATTTTTGTGGAAATATCCGTTTTGGGACCCCCTGAGTCCAAAAAAGTGGTTTTTACAAAATGTCTGTCTGTATGTCTGTATGTATACAAAGCTAGAGAGAAAACTATACAATCAATTTCAACCAAATTTGCACCAGACATGTCCAGTACGCCTGTATAGATGCAAGAAAAAAGGTTTAGAAAATTTTTGAAAACAAACCCCTTTTTGGCCAAAAAGCTCCCCAAAAATCAGTTATTATTTTTTTTATAAAAAAAGGGCTCTAACGATTTTGATAAAATTTGGCTTATTTGTAGCCTTTATTGTGCCCTACTATATACAAAAACCCGCATCTTTCTAAAAATTCTCGTTTAGCTAATAATAATAATAATAACTGATTTTTGGGGTTTTTTGGCCATAAGGCGGGTTGTTTTTAAAAAAAATTTCAAAACCTTTTTACGTGCATCTATAAAGACCTAATTGACGTGTTTGGTGCAATTTTTTTCGAAATCGATCGAATAGTTTTATCTCTAGATAATAATAATAATAATATTTATTAGTTAATCTCCAACTTTAAAAAAACAACTCTCCTACCCCACCCTACAAGTCACAGTGAATCTGTTTAGTAATTTAAATGTTTTTGTGAGAAAGTATGTGCCAGTTCCTGGTACCGTTTATTAATTATAACATCAGCTTTTTTTTACATACGACCCCCAAAAAGTTTCATTATAGTACTTAAAAAAATTTCCTCCCGGTAAAAATAGTGCTTTTGCTTTTGGGAATTCTTTTGTCAAAGCCACTTTGGAAACCAACGTGTGTACCAAATCGGACGTAAAATGCGTCCGTTGGAGTGCGAACACATATATGTAACATTTTTAATGACTCCCAAAACATGTTCTGGGGATCATGATCGGTCCCCATTTACTATTCCCGACCTTAGGTCTCACCATACATAAGGGTCACTGCAAGAGCTCATCTTTCCTATGGAAATTCGTTAAACAGATATTGCACCACCCTTGACAACAGAACAGATTCCAATGAAATTACGAAAGTACAAAGTATACATTCTGATACAAGTACATTGTGCTTTCTACTATAGAAATTACAAAGCCATATTAAAGAACTGTTATATAAGATGCTGTGAAGCATAGTCATTAATGTGGACTTTGATTAATGCAACTGCTTCCGGTAATTATAGTTGTATCGTGGACGGAACAAATACCCTTCTTCTATATTATTATGTAGGTAGCCTACATAAATATAAAATTTGTATATAGCCCAGTCGATGTAGGTAACAACTACCAGTAATTTGCAATACGGCTGATGTTTTTTTATTAAATTATGTATAGATTAATATAAAAAAACGGTACCAGGAACTGGCACATACTTTCTCACAAACATATTTAAATTATTAATCAGATTCATTGTGACTTGTAGGGTGGGGTAGGAGAGGTGATTTTTTATTAAATATGGAGATTAACTAATAAATATAATTATTATTATGTAGAGAGAAAACTATTCTATCGATTTCGAACAAATTTGCACCAAACACGTCAATTAGGTCTTTATAGATGCACGAAAAAAGG
This sequence comes from Philaenus spumarius, assembly GCA_018207615.1. Classification (NCBI taxonomy): domain Eukaryota; kingdom Metazoa; phylum Arthropoda; class Insecta; order Hemiptera; family Aphrophoridae; genus Philaenus; species Philaenus spumarius. Next base: position 84,454 of record JAGFPH010005338.1, read on the forward strand.
TTTTGCAAAATTTTGAAAAACAACCCCCTTTATCAAAATCGTTAGAGCCGTTTTTTTATAAAAAAATAATAACAGATTTTTGGAGGTTTTTTTGGCCAAAAAGGTTTTTTTTTTTAATTTTTCAAAACCGTTTTTCGTGCATCTATATAGGCCTACTTGACATGTCTGGTGCAAATTTGTTTGAAATCGATGGAATAGTTTTCGCCATTTCGACAAAAAACCCCCCAAAATCAGTTATTATTAGCTAAACGAGAATTTTTAGAAAGATGCGGTTTTTT
>JAGFPH010005338.1:86016-97289 GCA_018207615.1 Philaenus spumarius
TCTGGCGTGATGCAAGATCTCGCGAGAAATCTGGCGTGACGCGAGATCTCGCGGGAAATCTGGCGTGATGCAAGATCTCGCGAGAAATCTGGCGTGACGCGAGATTTCGAAAACATAGCCAAGTCGAAAGTGCCCAACGGGCCAATAGAAGTTATCACTTCAAAAAGTGCTTTCGCTTTTGGGAATTCTTTTGTCCAAGCCACTTTAGAAACCAACGTGTGTTTTTTTTTTTTTGGTTTAACGTCCTACTGTTTTGCACTTAAGGCTAATGAAGACGGGACCTACAGTTTTACGTAGTATCCGAACCACAGCCAACGATGTCTGTTAAGAAACCGTTTGTTCCAAATCGGACGTAAAATGCGTCCGTTGGATTGCCAACACATAGGCCTATATTTGTAAAAATTTTAATGACTCCCAAAAATGTTCTGGGGATCATGATCGGTCCCCATTTACTATTCCCGACCTTAGGTCTCACCATACATAAGGGTCACTGCAATAGCTCATCTTTCCTATAGAAATTCGTTAAACAGACATTGCACCACCCTTGACAACAGAACAGATTCCAATGAAATTACAATGTTCGAAGTATACATTCTGATACGAGTACATTGTGCTTTCTACTATAGATATTACAAAGCGTTATATATAATTAAAGGACTGTTATATAAGATGCTGAGAAGCATAGTCATTAATGTGGACTTTGATTAATGCAACAGCTTCCGGTAATTATAGTTGTATCGTGGACGGAACAAATACCCTTCTTCTATATTATGTAGGTAGCCTACATAAATATAAAATTTGTATATAGCCCAGTCGGTGTAGGTAACAACTACCAGTAATTTGCAATACGGCTGATGTTTTTTTATTAAATTATGTAGATTAATATAAAAAAACGGTAGTCTACCAGGAACTGGCACATACTTTCTCACGAACATATTTAAATTATTAAACAGATTCACTGTGACTTGTAGGGTGGGGTAGGAGAGGTGATTTTTTATTAAAGTTGGAGATTAACTAATAAATATTATTATTATTATGTAGAGAGAAAACTATTCGATCGATTTCGAACAAATTTGTACCAAACACGTCAATTAGGTCTTTACAGATGCACGAAAAAAGGTTTTGCAAAATTTTGAAAGACAACTCCCTTTATGGCCAAAAACCCCCAAAAATCAGTTATTATTATTATTATTAGCTAAACGAGAATTTTTAGAAAGATGTGTTTTTTTTTGCATATGGTAGGGTACATTAAAGGCTACAAATAAGCCAAATTTAATCAAAATCATTAGACCGGTTTTTTTAATAAAAAAACATAACTGTTTTTGGGGGTTTTTTTTACGAATAAGGGGGTTGTTTTTCAAAAAATTTCAAAACAGTTTTTCGTGCATCTATACAGGCCTACTTGACATGTCTGATGCAAATTTGTTTGAAATCGATCGAAGAGTTTTCGCCATATCGCCAAAAAAACCCCCAAAATCAGTTATTATTATTATTATTATTATCTAAAGGAGAATTTTTAGAAAGATGCAGTTTTTTGCATATGGTAGGGTACATTAAAGGCTACAAATAAGCCAAATTTTATCAAAATCGTTTGAGCGGTTTTTTATAAAAAATAATAACTGTTTTTTGGGTTTTTTTTTACGAATAAGGGGTTGTTTTTCAAAATTTTTCAATACCGTTTTTCGTGCATCTATAAAGGCCTACTTGACATGTCTGATGCAAATTTGTTTGAAATTGATCGAATAGTTTTCGCCATTTCGCCAAAAAAACCCTCAAAATCAGTTATTATTATTATTAGCTAAACGAGAATTTTTTAGAAAGATGCGGTTTTTTGCATATGGTAGGGTACATTAAAGGCTACAAATAAGCCAAATTTTATCAAAATCGTTAGAGCGGTTTTTTTATAAAAAAATAATAACTGTTTTTTTTTGTTTTTTTTTTCGAAAAAGGGGGTTGTTTTAAAAAAAAATTTAAACCGTTTTTCGTGAATCTATACAGGTCTACTTGACATGTCCGGTGCAAATTTGTTTGAAATCGGTCGAATAGTTTTCGCTCTATCTTTGTATACATACATGCAGACATACATACAGACATACAGAGAGCCATTTTGTAAAAAACACTTTTTTGGACTCAGGGGGTCCCAAAACGGATATATCCACAAAAATCTCAACATCGATTTTTTTTGCGATCACTATACTTACTTTCTCTATACTAAAGTATAGTGAGAAAGTAAAAATCGTTTACCAGTCTATCGATTTTCCAAAGTCAAAAATAACTGAAAAACTTTTTTTTCGAAATTCCTAATATTTCGAGATTGAATAAAGATAAAGAAAAATAAAATATACCACCGTGTAGTGGAAGTATTTTTCAATAAAAAAGGTCTTCTGTGTTTTTTTCGTCCGAGCAATGGTTTGTCTGGAAAAAATTCGATAAAGCAGATATGTATTTCGCAGCGGCGCGACTCGGCCGCACGGCTGAAGACCTATTTTTTGAAGCGCGGCCCAGTACATTATAACTATTGCATAGTTATAATTATAAACTATTTCATAGTTATAATGTATTAAATAAATAGTTGTAATAGGGCGTTTTCAAGAGGAAAGTGTCAGCTTTACGATGGCATGTTTTTTTTTCATAACACATAATCATCCAACAAATTACCCAAATATATATTATATTCCAATAAAGAAAACTGGTTTTTGGGGGTTTTAGGAGGAACTGATTCATATAAAATATGAAAATTCAACATGGTGGATTCAAAATGGCTGCCATTTTCTTTAAAAATTCTACTTTTTTACATATTCTAAATAATACAATTTCGTTAAGACTAGCGTATTAGCCTATAAGCAGTCTCGATTAACTTGTCTTCGATAAAAATCAATTTTCTCTAAAGACAACCATCCAATTTCTGTGAAATTTAAAACACACATAAACAATATATGTATAAATATAACATACAAAAATAATAGATCTACGATAATTTTAAACTAAATAGGCCAGCAAATTTATGAACGCATAATTGTCAATGAATATGTTTTTATATGATCATTTCCGTCCATACGTAGGCCTATAGCAGATCTAGCTTGACCATTTTTTAATATATCGAATTAAAACTTGGTATAGCAAGTGAAAAGCTTATTTTTAATTTATTTATACCAACACTCAAGTTGGTATCTTACAAATTTGATGAGGTAGACCCATCTGACTTATCAACGAAACGAGCCTCACGATTTTTTGCTTACCGAACGCTGTAGCCCTTTCAATCTATTCCAGTTTCGTAAATTGTTGTAATATTAACAACAAATTTGTTTTACAAGTTGAATATACCAGTATAAATATTCTCAGTAAGTATGAACTATTTTCTTCATGTTTTTTTTTAACGAGGTGCTTGAAGGTAGTCTTCTGTTTTACCTATCTCGATTTAACTATAACACCTTTGGATTCAACGACTCCATTTTCGACATTTTTGAACATATCGATTTAAAAATCGGTACAGAAGTTACAAACACAATTATTGGTTTTTGCTGTACCTATTTTAAAAACTGTACTGCATTTAAACAATTGACTAACCTGCAGCCGATCAACTCAAGCGTTTTGATGAAAAATCTAAAACGGTCAAAAATTATACTTTTTTAAGTTACTTGTGCTTTTAAAAGTAAATAATAAAAAAGATTTATACTATTTGATTTTGTTTCAATCTATATGTTTAAATTGTAAAAAATCTTTTAGGTTGATATTTTGAAAGTTTTCTAAACTGGAGCCGTTTAAAATGAGCTGGTGGGTTCGGTACTCCTAAAATCGAGAAACCCATTGATAAGTCAAGTGGCTCTAGATTTGGTCATTTTCAAGATAACAAGCTGAGACTCAACATAAATGTTTTAAATATATATTTTAACTTCTATGTCAAGTTTGAATTCGATATATTAAAATTCAGCCAATTTAGAATGAGCCAACGCTACATTTATTAATGAGATTTCCCCTCTCTATGATTTCTGCCGTAGGCCTATTATTTTTTTATCTGTATTTCAAATTTTAGTGAATAAAAATAAATTTTTGTATTAAAAATACATTGTTGTTAATACTTTTTAATATAATTTATTTAAAAAAATGTTTTCAGCAAAAAAATTAGTTTTTAGCAAATTTCCATACTAAAGATGATCAATTGCAGTGACCCTTATGGTGAGGCCCAAGGCCGGGAGTAGTAAATGAGCACAGACCATGGTCCCCAGAATACGTTTTGTGATGTCATTAAAAAATGTATAAATATAAGTATGTATGTGTTAGCACTTTAGCTGACACCTTTTACGTTTGATTTGGTCCCAAATCTGTACGCACGTAAAATCATACAGCCGGAAGCACATTTTTTTTATCGAAAGTAACTATTTTTTGAAATTTTTCATAATAGAATAAAACTTTTCTTGGGGATTTTTGTGGTTTTTTACACCACATAGCTCGCTTGATCCTCAAAAATGGATCAAAAAGTAAAATACAATTGAGTCCACGTTGGGGGGCATCTTCTGATCAGAGACCGACGCGACTAGTTTGTACGCTGTGAGTGAAGCGAAGGAGCACGTGAGCACAGATAAAGTTCTTGAGACAGATCATTGTTAGGTTAAACTTCACAGCAATTTTGTACTCAATCAGTCAAACATTTCTGTAGATATGAATTATTTTGTAAAAAAAAAACAAAATGGCGGATATCTGGAAAACAAAGAGTTTTAGGGCACACGTTAATAAGAACTGTTGTTTATTTTTATGTAAGGAACCCACTCCATAAGTTTGGCGTGCTAATTAGGAAACACCATTTATAAACTAATGTTTTTAATTTTAGCTCCCGAAATATAGCCGTCGAATTGCTAATCCTTTGTATATACAGGCTGGAACAAAGTTAGTAATTTAGGTCTGACATTTTCAAACAGCCGCCATTTAAAGCGCATGATTGGATATAATCGCTTATTTTTCTTAAGATAGATCATTGTTAGGTTAAACTTCATGCCAAGTTTGAACTCAATCGGTTAAACCGTTCTCTAGATATTAATTATTTAGTAACAGAAACAAAATGGCGGATATTTGGAAATTGAAGCGTTTTTCGAAAAAATATTATTCTTGATTTTCCATTTATTTTGACCCATAGAACCATTTCCAGAAATTTTTGACACTAACTTTGTTCCACCATGTATTTTTCAAGTAATACAGTTTTCGTAAGGATTCAACTAGACTATCTCCAGATAATGTTACGCAAGAAGATGGGGGATGGGTTATCATTATCCTTGGACTTTGGTCTAGAATGTGCTGCACCCCCATTCATAGTTTCGTCGATTCCCATACAATTTCCATTCATGTCTAACGGGTCGGAGTCTTGGTATGCAGAAGCATCTGTTCTTTTATGACCTCGACACCCTTTTTGAAAGTGTTGCAGATATAAGCACTTCATATTTGCAAGTTATACGATGCTTATATTTGTCATTTCATTTGTAGCGGGTTTATTTAATTAGGTTTCTTTTCCTGAAAAGGAAAACGAACGGATGCCTTATAATCCCAGTCAATAAAGGTTTTTTGTCGCAACAAATTAGGGGAAAGCTGAATTTTTTATATGTGATAGACCCTTATGAGACATGTATTTTCTCAAAAGTCCCCACCTCTCCCCCTTGTTCTTCCCCCTCCACCCCTTTGAAGTTTACAAATGCAGAGCTTCACAAGATTGCTTACAAGTTCGTTAATACTTATCGTAGCGAATTAATTTTTTCTAAATTTGTTTCTTGATCTATATTAAACATATTTTGTTCTTATACATTTTTCGATAAAATTAATATTAAAGGACCTATTAAACAACAAACACCAAAAAAATGATTTCTCAAGGCATATAAATTTACTTTATTAACTATATTTTTAAAATTATTTAAAATACACAAAAATGTTACAAATAAAACTTGTAGTATGTATCTTTAGCTTTAATATGATGTGGATAATTACTTGTTTAAATTAATCGCTTGTTCTTGGGACTTCGTCAAAGACAGCGCTTGCACGCTGCTCCAGTGGTCAGACGCAGGTTTTTTAACCGCGTCGCACTGATATGTTATGTTCAATGGATGTTGCAATATAATTTTAGTAAATGTGTGAGCAAAAATACTGTTTGTATATAATGTATTGTAAGTTTAGGTTTAGATTGTAAGTATATTAGGTAAGTTTTTTTTATTACATGTATATGTATAATTTATTGGTTATCCCTTTAATTCAAATAATTTCAATAACAAATGTATTGGAAGTTTAATTCTTGTATTTTAGCTATTTATAGTTTCGTTTTTACTTAGTATGCTTTTTCAAAAACAAAACACCTTGAATAAGTGAACACCCAAATTTTATTTCGAATACTACTTTTGGTTCGGGGGGGGCTAACCCTACTCTATTGAATGAAATAAATAGGGCTTTCCATATGGAACTGCCGGTTCCGTATTGGCTTAAACCGGCAAAAGATTGGATTTCCATGTGCAAAAGAAAAGTATTAAAAAATATATGTTACTTGGCAGCTTCAGGACCTCCCACCCACCCCATACATGTACAAGTCTTAAGTAAGCTCAAGTACAAATAAGTAGACTATTTAAGTTTATTTATTTTTGTTTAGTTTAAACAAGTAATTATCCACATCATATTAAAGCTAAAGATACATACTACAAGTTTTATTTGAAACATTTTTGTGTATTTTAAATAATTTAAAAAATATAGTTAATAAAGTAAATTGATATGCCTTGAGAAATCATTTTTTTTTGTGTTTGTTGTTTAATAGGCCCTTTAATATTAACTTTATCGAAACATTTATAAGAACAAAATATGTTTAATATGGATCAAGGAACATATGTACCAAAAATTAGTTCGCTACTATGATTATTAACGAATTTGTAAGCAATCTTGTGAAGTTCTGCATTTTTAAACTTCAAGGGGGGGGGGGTAGAGGGGGAAGCACAAGGGGGAGAGGCGGGGACTTTTGAGAAAATACATGTCTCATAAATAAGGGTCTATCACATATAAAAAATTCAGCTTTCCCTTAATTTGTTGCGACAAATGGCGATTTTCGGCCTTTATCTATTGACTGGGCTATTAAGAAGATTCGTTGGTGAAAAAATAAAGTAAAACTATTTGTATTTCTGATACTAATTATAACTAGTACCTCATGCAGTCGAAATTCGACCAATTTTGATTGTAAAGTAATGAAATTCAACCTTTTCTCACGTAATTAATTGGAATTTATTTAAAGTTTGAAAATTCTTAGTTCCTATTTTGACTAAAAGAAAGGGCAAAGAGGAAGCTTGATGGGATTAATGATAAATAATTAATAAAATGCTTTGGAAGCAAACATTTCCACTACTGTAATTAAACTGTAGAATAATTTTTAAAATAAATAAAGATAACTGATAAATCACTTTGACAGAAATGAAAACAACAAGTATTTGTTTAGGCCTATATATATATACCAGGTGTCTTAAAAGTCCCTCTCTCCTTTAACTTTTGTGTTTTTTAAAACAAACAAATATCCTTTGGGGAACGATACTAACTTAGCCCAAATTATCTTTTGAAGCATTTGGAAATTTTGAGTGTCCCCTAAAAATGGGGGATTTTGGGGGCCAACTCAAAATTTTTAAATGGGAAGTAAGGTCTTGTGATTGGTTATTTTAAAGGTATATTTAAGACTAGGAAAATTACATAAAGAAAATAAAAATCGGACCACTAAAAACAAAATGGCGACCCTAAACGTGTTTATTTTTTACAAAATTAATATAATGATGTATTTATGTTAACATGAATGTAAACATTCGGTCTAAATACTTTCATTCTGAGAAATTTGACTTAAAAACTAGTGATCTTAACCACGGTATATAGAATACTAACGGTAGGGTTCACGCGTGGATGCGCAGTAATTCGTGACGTCATCGGTGCCCACTTTCTCATAAGCTCCATAAGCTTCTCATGGAGCCTTATGTAAAAATTGAATAACTTTAAAAATATTCAACTGATTTTAATAAAATTTGAACCACATGTAGAAAACAAATCTATAATAATAATATAAAAAAATCTGATTGTTACAACAAATTTTAATACCTTTACCGATTAGGCCTATATAAAAATTACTATTTCAAATTCGACAAATAATGAACAATATTTTTTTATTTTTTATTATTTGACATTTATTTTAACTATGTATTGGCTTATGAATATAATAAGTTATAGAGAATTTTATTGTGTATCCAAATCTTTTTTAATATTTAAAATCGAATACATATATAAAAAAATATGTACATTTTAAAAATGTATTGCAAAACTTTGTTTACAGAGTGTATACGTTTTCGATACTAAATAAGACTGCAATACGACTGCAATGTTAATACGACTGCAATGTTAATACGACTGCAATCAATAATAAACAGCTGATTTTCATTTCTCTTTAGCAGTGGGCACCGATGACGTCAAGAATAGATGAGCGTGAACCCTAACGTTATTATTCTATATACCGTGATCTTAACTAGTGATTTAGGTTTCTCACTTTTATGTCAAAATAAACGGTACCAGGAACTGGCACATACTTTCTCACAAACGTATTTAAATTATTAAACAGATTCACTGTGACTTCATAATTGTAGGTGGGTTAGGAGAGGTGATATTAAAGTAGGAGATTAACTAATAAATGTTATTATTATTATCTAGAGAGAAAACTATTCTATTGATTTTGAACAAATTTGCACCAAACACGTCAATTAAAGCTGTATAGATGCACGAAAAAAGAGTTTGAAAATTTTTGAAAAACAACCCCCTTTATGGCTAAAAATCCCCCAAAAATCAGTTATTACTGTTATTATTAGCTAAACGAGAATTTTTAGAAAGATGCGGTTCTTTGCATATGGTAGGGTACATTAAAGGCTACAAATAAGCCAAATTTTATCAAAATCGTTAGAGCCGTTTTTTTATAAAAAAATAAGAACTGATTTTTTGGGGTTTTTTTTGCCAAAAGGATATTGTTTTTCAAATATTTTCAAAACCGTTTTTCGTGCATCTATACAGGCCTACTTGACATGTCTGGTGCAAATTTGTTTGAAATCGATTGAATAGTTTTCGCTCTAGCTTTGTATACATACAGACATATATACATACAGACTGACATTTTGTAAAAACCACTTTTTAGCGAATTTCCATAGGAAAAATGAGCTATTGCAGTGGCCCTTATGGTTAGACCCAAGGTCGCGAGTAGCAAATGAGCACCGATCATGGTCCCCAGAACACGTTTTGGGGGGTCATTAAAATTCATATATATATATATGTATATATGTGTTCGCACTCTAGCGGCCGCATTTTAAGTCCGATTTGGTCCAAATTTGGTACACGTGTAGGTTGTCTACGTAGCTCGGACGAGTTCGTTAACCAAAAAAATCCAACAACCGGAAGTACGTTTTTTGACCGAAAGTAACTATTTTTTGAGATTTTTACTACGAGAATTAAATTGTTTTACAGTGTTTTCTAAACATATAAATGCAGGATGTTATTCTGCACATTTTATTTTTTTACGCGACCTTATAGCTCGCTTGGTTCCCCTAAAATCGACCAAAACGTAAAATACCATAAAAGTACCCGTTTCGATGCCAAGTGGTGCAAACTCGCGAGGCCACTAGGCGCAAATAAATTCTAATAATATATTGCGCACTCACAGACAGCTGATCAACGCCTTCGTGAGTAGACCTATTTCCCAAATTGTTGGTTGAAGCCCTAAAACATAGGCATATAAACTTAATTTTGGAAATTTGCTCAACTCACGTCAGCGGTCCAGCTGCGTGGTCGAATTATTTTAACTCAGGGAGTCCCAAAATGGTAATTTACACAAAAATCTCAACATCGATTTTTTTTGCGATCAATATACTTTCTCTATACTATAGTATAGTGAGAAAGTAAAATTCTAAAAACTGAGTTAACTTCATGAAATATTTTGATAAATCGCTCACCCGGTGTTTTATGTCTTGCGAATATGCACAGTGTACACCTGCAAAACGTTTATATTTCGAAAGGGTGGCAAGATCATAAAACAAACCGATGCAGGCTCAGACTTGCAACAGATAAATCTGGTGTCCTACAAAACTATGAATGACTGTGACCACCTGCCCCATTCTAGAACAAAGTCCACGGCAAATGGTGTCGCCACAACCATGCTTCTTACATAACACTGTCTGGAAATATTTTAGCGATGTGTACAAAATCCGTATTATTCCAACCCATAATATACACGAGTTTGAGCTGTTTTACTTTGAAAATATTGAATATATTGAAAAACTTTCTACTAGCGAATTTTTATTGGAAAAATGAGCTAGTACAGTGCCCCTTATGGCGAGATTTAAGGTCTGGAGTAGCCTACTGTAAATTAGTACTGTATATAGACAGGGCTTTGTGTATACAGGGTGATTCAGGAAGAAACGGAAAAAATTTCAGGACATGTTCTACTAGTGAAAATAAAGAAACAAGCTAATATAAACGTAGGATCGGAAATGTTTCGTTTTCCAGATATCCGCCATTTTGTATTTTGTACAAAATAATTCATATCTAGAGACATTTTTGACTGATTGACATGAAGTTTAACCTAACAATGATCTATCTTAAACAAAATAAACGGTACCAGGAACTGGCACATACTTTCTCACAAACACGTTTAAAATTATTAAACAGATTCACTATGACTTGTAGGGTGGGGTAGGAGATGTAATTTTTTATTAAAGTAGAAGATTAACTAATAAATATTATTATTATTATCTAGAGAGAAAACTATTCTATCGATTTCGAACAAATTTACACCACACACGTCAATTAGGCCTGTATAGATGCACGAAAAAAGGTTTTGAAAAATTTTGAAAAACTACCCCCTTTATGGCCAAAAAACCCCCAAAAATCAGTTATTATTATTATCATTAGCTAAACGAGAATTTTTAGAAAGATGCGGGTTTTTGTATATGGTAGGACACATTAAAGGCTACAAATAAGCCAAATTTGATCAAAATCGTTAGAGCAGTTTTTTTTATAAAAAAATAATAACTGATTTTTTGGGGGTTTTCTGAAAAAAAAGGGGGTTGTTTTTCAAAATTTTTCCCAACCGTTTTTCGTGCATCTATACAGGCCTACTTGACATGTCTGGTGCAAATTTGTTTGAAATCGATCGAATAGTTTTCGCTCTAGCTTTGTATACATACATACATACATACATACATACATACATACAGACAGACATTTTGTAAAAAACACTTTTTTGG
>JAGFPH010005339.1:0-19224 GCA_018207615.1 Philaenus spumarius
TGTTTACAAACAATAGTTGTTTACTTGTTTAGAAACAATAGTTGTTTACTTGTTAACAAACAATTAGAGAATAGGCAGTAAACAGGTTGAAAGGGGGTATGAGAGGAGAACAAATATAAATAGGAGACAATGGTAGAGGATAGATAGTAGCAAACAAAGCTTCTGAAGATGGGGTCTACCCGAAACGCGTCAAGCGAGAGAAAGACAAAGGCTTTTTAGTAACTTTACATGTAGAGGTTGATGTAAAGCAAGCTCTGTGAATTTATGACATTTTAGTATGCAAAAGTTAACTGTTTTAAGTGATATTTGTAGATAAATGTGCAGTTTCAAAAGTGCTATAACACAGTGAGTTTTGTTTTTATTATATGTGTTTATTTAATGGTGATTGTCAAGAAAGACAATAAGTAAATTTCAAGTCAAATTTCAATTAAATTATTCATATTATGCAATGTTGACTTAGGACCAGATAAGGCTGTGTATGCTTTAGTAATACTATATTGACTTGAGTGCCTTGTTTACTTTAATACTATATTGACTTTTGTTGATTGATGTTCAACAATAATAATTTGACATTTCTTTCTATCAAAAATAATATGTTTCATGCAGAAGAATAAGGTTTAATGCACTCATTTTCTTGATTGTTTTTGTTCAGTATTTTTCTGGTTATATAAATTATATAGTTATCTAAGTTTTATTCACATTTTTAAATTTCATGATCATAGCATTAAACAAAAAAAAAATTACTCTTTTTAATTACAACTAAAAAAATGGATGACAATAATTGTGGTGTTTGTCCCAATAAAGTAAATGACTGTGATAAGGGAGTTGGTTGTGAAGGACCTTGTGAAAAATGGTTTCACGTCAATTGTATTGACATGACGGAAGAAGAGTATGACATTTTGTGTGCAAGGAATGATTTAAAGTGGTGGTGTCAGAAATGTCTAAATGGCCATAGTAACAGTATTATGTCAGTCACACAGAAAGAAGAGAAGAATACTTTAAGTTCCCTCATGGAAGAAAATAATACACTAAAAAATGAGAAGTTGAATCTAGAGGGTGTTATCAGTAATTTGTCCTTACAGCTAAGTAACTCAATTTGTGAAACCCATGAGTTGCACAGCAGGCTTGTGACTATTCTGAATGATTGCCTTAAAAAGGAAACAACCATACAGTGTCTTAAAGAAAAGATTACTAAGTTGGAAACACAGTCACAACCATTAATGGATGACTTTCAAATGGTGTATAATCGGAGGAAGACCTTCCCAGTACAAATAAGTGCTGCTAGTATCGCTACACAGAATAGATATGATGTATTGTCTGCTGAGGAGGCTATATTTTCAGGTGATAAAGAACCTCAAAGTGCTTATACTCAAACTGATGATGTGCTCTCTGATAAGACTCTTAAACAAAATTTAGATCAGTTAAGGATGCAACCAGTTCCGATTTCAACTCAAACAGGAAGTTGTTCTGAGGAAGTGGAATCATTTGAAAATTTAAAAAAACAGACAAAAGCTAGAGTGTTGTTACTGGCTGATTCACAGGGAAGAGGTGTGGCTGAGCTTTTAAAAACCCGTCTGTCATCTGACTATGAAGTGCAAAGTTATGTTAAACCTGGTGCTGCATTTGTTGGGGTGTCGGAAGAGATTGAAAAAAAATGTGTAAATTTTAATTTTAGTGATTATATTGTAATCTTGGCAGGGTCAAATGATGTAAATTTTGGCAGCCCCTATTGTCAAACCATTAACCAGGGTCTGAACATGGTTTTGCCTTGCTCACAAAGAACAAATATAATTATTTGTACTATTCCATGCAGTAAAAAACTGTACTCTAGGAGAAAATTGGTAGATAGGGCAAATTCTTTTATCCACTCAAAGATATCTAGATCTGTGGATAGAAATCATAAATCTGTAATGATTTCATTTCTTAATGAAAGGCTTTCAGATCAAAATTTTGGTTACTCAGGGTTTCATCTAAATTTGCAAGGTAAAGAGGTGCTCTGTAAAAGGCTCTCCCAGTTAATTCTTCAAAAATCTATGAAACAATCAAAAACTCTGATTAACAAAAGTAGTTCTGCTCCCAAGGGTAGAGTTTTGCACCAATCTTCAATACTGAATTGGTTAAGTAAAAATAAACAGACAAAATGTGTTCAAGATAGTTTTTTAATGCAATAAAAGACATTGAGTTTTACTCAGCAATTAAAAATACAAATGACTTAAGTTTACAAAAGTGCAGCTTTTTTATACAGAATAATGAGATGTTCTTAAATGATATATGTAGCCAAATAAGGGTAAAAAATCATAAATTGGAATTTTTCTTACATTATAATATTCAGGGTATAAATTTTGATAAAATTTTAGAACTCCAAATGTTCTTACATGGCAGTTTGCACGGGCTAAGGGTAATTTCTTTTTGTGAGCATTGGTTGACCAATGATTCTATAAACCTCTTAAAGTGTATAAAAAGTTTTAATGTTGCCGATGCATTTATAAGGGAAAAGAAAACAAGGGGTGGATCATGCATTCTGGTCCATGAATCTTATAAGTTTAAACAGAGAAATGACTTATCTGTGTTGAACGAGGAATTAATATTTGAAGGTTCTTTTACAGAAATACTAGATTTAAATTTACTAGTCATTTCTGTTTATACAATCCCTGTTTATAATATTACTAATTTATTCTTGGATAAATTGGAACAATTAATGACACTCCTAAAAAAGGAACGTAAGGGTAAATTTATAATTATTAATGCTGATTTTAATATTGATATTTCAAGGAATACTTATTTCTCTTCCAAATTAAACGAGATTATGGCGTGCAATGGTTTTAGTCTAAATTTCAATGAACCTACCCGAATAAGTATGAGAGCAAAAACATGCATCGACAATATTGCAACTAGCAGAAACTATTATGTTAGTGTTAAAAGAAGCTTGGAGCTTGGCTTGTCGGATCACCAGGCACTACTTGTCGATTTACCAGTTAAGGGCAAAGTTTTGTCAAATACCCCTGGTGTTGCTACTAGAAAAAGAATTTTTAATGAGGCAAATATAAAGGAATTTGTGTGTGCCATGACATCTAGTTTTGATTTTCATTTTGATAGTTCATTTGATGTTAATATAAATTATAATAGCTTTCTAAGACATTTTTTACTTGTCTTTAATCAAAGTTTCCCTTTAAAAGCAACAACCAAAAGCTTAGGAAACATTAAAGTTAACATAAAATTAAATTGGTTAACAGCTGGTATTAAGATTTCCAGCAAAAGAAAACGGTACCTTCATCATGCAGCTAAATTAAATAAAGACCTACATTTTTTACAATATGTAAGAAAGTACAAGAAAATTTTTAATAACGTAGTAAAAAGAGCTAAACAAATTGCAAATTGTAAATTCATTGAAGAGTCTAAAGACAAATGTAGGGCTTCTTGGAGCATTGTTAAAAACGAAATTGGTCAAACTCGATGTAAGCTAAGTAGAAATACAATTGAGGATTGTAACTTAACCAATCCATTAATCAGTGAAAGCTCCAAAATAGTAGCAAACAGATTTAATAATTATTTTGCAAACATTGCTTCAAATTTGAGTCTGCCTAAGGTCGGTGGCAATAACCTGCAAAATGGTTGTAAGGATAGATTTGTAAATTCCATTTTCACTTTTGAGCCTGTAAATGAGATGGAAATCTGTAAGACAATTAATTCATTAAAAAATAAAAAAGCTGTTGGATGGGATGAAATACCAATTTCAATTCTAAAAGCGTCTGCAAAGTTAATATCTGGTCCACTGACTGACATAATTAACCAAAGTTTAGAAATGGGGATTTTCCCTGATAGTCTGAAGTTTGCTGAGATTACTCCTGTTTACAAGAAAGGTGATAAAGGATCAATAAGTAATTACTGCCCAATATCAGTTTTACCAAATTTCTCAAAGGTTTTTGAAAAAGTTCTAAATTCTAGGCTCTACAATCATATAAATGATAAAAAATTAATATGTCCTTCCCAATTTGGGTTTAGAAGAGGATTGAGTACTGGGGATGCCCTTATTCACTTTGTAAATGAAGTTGCAGCGGCCTTGGATGGGTCACAGAGTACAGCTGGTGTTTTCTGTGATCTATCCAAGGCTTTTGATTGTGTTGATCATTCTATTCTGTTGGGGAAATTGCAGGGATATGGAATTAAAGGTAGATGTTTGTTGTTGATTAAGTCGTATTTGCAGAACCGTGTGCAGAGAACAGCTGTCTACAGGAAAAATGAAAGATTCATATCTGATTGGAATTCAGTGTCATATGGTGTACCACAGGGATCCATACTAGGCCCTTTATTATTCCTCATTTATATAAATGATATTTCTTATAATACAAATTTGAAATTGATATTATTTGCAGATGATACAACTGCAGTAATTAAAGAAAACTGCATTAAAAATTTATCTGGTACAGTGATTCGGTCTCTAAACGAAATTAAATTGTGGTTTGGTGAAAATGGACTTTTGCTAAATCTTGAAAAAACAAACATAATTGAATTCAAGACAAAAGAGAATTTTACAAAAAATGATAATATTCCAAATAGTGTAAAATCTCACAAATTTCTAGGAGTATATAGATGATTGTCTAAATTGGAAGACTCATCTTGATTATCTGAAGGGCAAACTTAGACAAATAACCTATGCTTTCTATATTTTAAAAAGGTGTGTTCCAACGTTGACCTGTAAGACGGTTTATCATGCATATGTAGAATCCGTGTTGAGGTATGGCATAGTCATGTGGGGAAATGCAGTGGGTGTTGACAAGGTTTTTTTGCTCCAAAAAAAAATTTTACGGACGATGACTAATCTGCGTCAAAGAACTAGTTGTAGGCCAGTTTTTAAAAATTTAAAAATGTTTACTTTATCTGGACTGTATATATATGAAGTTTTAGTCTGGGTCCACTCAAACAGAAAAATGTTGGATGAAAATTGCTTTAAACATAATTACTGCACCAGAAACAAAGAAAATTACAGATTTCCATCCCATCGTTTGAAATTGTTTGAAAATACCCCACATTACATGGGTCTAAAATTGTACAATGTATTACCAAATAGGTACAAATATTTAAATGAAATGCAGTTTAAGGGTGAAATAAGAACAGAGATTGTAAACAAAGCTTATTATAATGTAGATGAATATTTTGCATGTCCACTTTAAAAAAAGAGTAGTTTTTAATAATTTTAATGTGAAATTTGTTTTATATTTTAAGATTGACAATGCGCCTATTTCTGTAAGAAATGTTTTTTTGTGCAATAAATCAAATAAATAAATAAATAAATAAAGCTAAGAAAGGAGGATAAGCAAGAAGACAAATGTTTCAAGCATCTTAGCGGAAATAATAATAACAAATGCAGTGAATATTATTTCTTTGCTCAAGTTGTTTTTGTATAATATGAAGCTTTGTATAAAAGAGTAGTAGTTTTTATTGCAGATTTTTGGTACTTTTGCAATGTTGTTGTAAATTTGTGACTAAATATATTTTTTAGGCCTACTGTCTGACAGATCCTTCCATAGTACTTGTGTAATTTTTTAAATTATATACTTTGAACTTTTTTTTAACAAACTTAAGACTTTCAAAATAAGTTTGAAAAGTGTTATGTACAGTATTTTTCAAATTTTATAAACTCTTACTAACTCATGTACATGGAAAAACACGCAATTATGAGTACAAAAAAAATTAAAGTCAAAAGTATGTACTTTTTGTTAATGGCTTGGGACAAATTAAAAAAATCTAAATTCATAAAAAATGTAAAATTAATAAGTCTTGTGTTAAGTTTAAATATAGACTACAAGCAACAAATCAGATTATGAGCAAATTTTAAAACAAACTTTAAAATTTTGTATGCGGTCTCACAGACCCCTTTATAGTAAAGTTACTCTAAATGACCATAGTACTTTAAGGGTTAATGCAGTGAAATTTCAACCATTGTGCTAGAAGCTGATGATATAATATATCAGTGTTGCTAAAATAGCACCTTTTTTCAGAAAAGTAAGAAGTGCTACTAACTTATATGTATGTTTACTAACTACTATATTGTGACTAGAGACTGTAACTTAATTATTTAAGTTAAGCTTTTTTATGTTGCAATGCAACCTAAAAAATAATGTAGGCTATAAAAAACCAAACCTAAACTATCTTAGAGTCTGTTTTTCGTAACGTATATACAAATTTTCTTTTTTTAAATCCATGTAATACTTTAGTTTTTAATTTCCGCTTGCTTGTAACTAACGCACTAACATATTGTTCTTATTAAATTTGGAAATGTAGTAATTTGTCATCTTCCTTGTTTTGTTAGATTTTATCTAATGTAGTTTTACTGGTTTTAATATGAAACATTTCTACTTTTATATAAGGTAGAAGTAAATAAATTATTTTATTCTCTTACATAAATAACATAGTTGTTTTTGGTTATACTGTTATGTAGAAAGAAATAGGGTTTTTTTCAAAATATGTAGGCTAAAACAAACAGGAAAATCTGTCAAGTCAGAATATTCCGGATATAAAATATTTGGCCTAATTGGTATATTTATAGTGAATTACTATTACTTTATGAACTTGTTAAATGGCAGGGCCTTAAGTTAACTTTGGCGAAGTTATTTTTTAGTGTGTAAGCCTACGTCTATAATATTAGGCATACATCCATATTTACGTATATGATTAGATGTTTAATGATCTTAATTTTGCAGGAAGTATCCCATCTCTGGGAGCTGGCTTGGTGTTTGGAGGCATTTTAGGCTTTGGTGCATTTCAAACTACCCAGAATCCTAACAATTATTATGTTACCTTAGGAACAAGTGCAGTTCTTGGTGGTATTATGGGTGCAAGGTATTATAACTCTCAAAAGTTTATGCCAGCAGGATTGATCACGGCTTTGAGGTTGATATTTTATACTTATACATTACTGTACAAAGTAGTTTAAGTATTAAATTAATTTAACACTTTGTTAATCAATAGACTAAATAATAGTTTGAATTTAATTACATCTAGGTTTCTTTAACAAATACATTTTTATAACTTCATATTAAACAATCTTATTTTTATAAATATACAGGGTGTTCTGTAATGTGCAGAGATAATTTAGGGGATAATCATGTGAGTCAAAATAAAGAAGAAACTAACTTAAACATATGTCCTATCTAACTTCTTTTACCAGCTATCCGCCATTTTGTTTTACGGCCCAACCGATTGAGCTGAAGTTTTTCACATTAGCCTACTTATCACTTTAAATACCTAGATTTAATAAAACAATGAACTTGTTCGTAAAATCTGTTTCAACATGACAGCTTCGTCAAATCTGACAAATAAATGACAATAATTCAAAAACTGTAAATTTTGATAAAAAATGTGAAGAGTAAATTTTTGTAGTCTGTTTAGTTTTCTATCTAATGGTATAACTGTCAAAACTATCGAACAAAGCAAATCAGTAAAACAGAGTCCATTAGTTTGACTTGTTCTGGAACAAAGTGTAGGCCTAGGCAATAATAAATGCTGTTTTACTGTTGTAGCCTATTCGCTTTGTTTATTAGTTTCAACAGAGTTATACTATTTTATAGGAAATTAAACGGTATACAAAAATTTACAGATTTGGAGTTATTCTAATTTAAACATTTAAATCACCGTCCATTAGAAATGGATTATTTGAACAAGTTGATATTTTTTTCAATTTAGGTCGTTGCATTGAAAATTACATGCAAAATTTTTAACACAATCCGACAAGCCTAAAGATATAAATTATTTAGTAAAAAAAAACAAAATGGCAGATAGCTGGTAAAAGAAGCGTTTCTTTACATATGTGTATTGAAAGTATTTTCTTTACTTTGACCCATATGACCACCATCTGAAATATTTTGTTCGAAACTTTGATTTTTTTAATTGTTAAGTAGGGCTTTGTTAGTGTATACTTTGCATGAGTGCCAGTGAGAGAGTTTCCGATTGATACATCTCTCTTGCACTCATGCAAAGTATACACGGCACATACCCCTGGATCTGCTTGCTTGCACTAGGTTTAACCAAAAATGTCCCAATAACTCATCCGGATATTGTTAAGAGATGTCTAAAGATTACCTAAGAACTTCGGCAACATCCAAGGTTGTAATTTTTTATATGGTTTGTGGTTGTTGAAATGGTAATTTTTGCATTTTTAAGATTTAAAATAATTTATTTCAATCAAATTTTACTTATACTAGGGAAAAACCCTGCATGCTCTGCATGCCAACACCGTTGGAACCTTCAATACACATAATCATGTTATGTTTTCTTTATAATAAAGGTGTAGGAGCAATAATAACCCCAAAAGCTAAGATGGTAAATAATGTTAAATGTTAAAATCAAATTATTTCGTATATTTTATAACAATTGTTATAATAAGGTTAAAAGAATCAGCAAGGCTCAGGTTTGCACTTTAATAAAAACCTAACCTAAAAATTAGAAATACAAATAATTGCTTCAAAGTTTGAAATTAGCTGTCAATGGAAATATTGGAGCAAACTGCTGTTTTATCTGTTATTTTATTCAATTGGTTGCTATGGTAATAAATGTAAATAGATGTGTTGGTCCCTCAGTCTAGGCCTAACCTAAGATTTTTTCCAACTAAATTTAAAAATATTGAAATAAGAAATGTTTTTATCAAAATGAATTATAATGTAGCTTATTTTACTCAGGGATAGTATAACTTTTTATTAGCAAATGTCTTTAGTCAAAATCTAAAATATACACCGCTACGCCAGTAGAAATATAAAACCTCAGCCAAGACCGATCAAAATCTAATTTCCTACAGACATATTGCTTACGTAAGACACGCACACGAACGCTATCACGCGTGTGATTGGTCCATGCATTTTGTTACCAAATTGGATTTATGTTAAGAAGAAGTATACATTTTAGAAATTAGCTAATATTTGTAATAAGGAGTTATTTAGGCCTAAGTGTTTTTTTTTCTGTAATTTAACTTTTAAAATCATATTAGTTTTAATATGTCACATCGCTTTATGTCAAAACAAGCCAATACAGCCAAACAGAGACATTATTCCACAAAATAACACCTAACAACTCCCAAACACATATCACAAATACAAATCCAAATCCAAGAAGATATGTAGATTTACCAGGCATTAAGATGCATTTCCTGAAAAGGTCAGGAACAAAAAGAAGTCAAAGTTTAGTTGTTGAGTTAACTTCAGTACTGAGCAGTTGATAGAAATTTTGCTGGTGAACTTTTGGACCGAAGAAACCGAATTTGAACTGTTATTTCAATAGTAATTGTCTACGTTACCTTTTAAACCTAATCAGTATAGTGTAGTGAATTTTATTATTATAATTACTAAAATATTACCATAATTGAAGACACCGTTAACTGGGTGAGAACTTTCCAATTCTAACCACATTAAGTACCATTCCATCATCAAAGCATAATACACCCAAGGTATAAATATGTCTATTTGTTCCAGTTTCTATAACTAATAACTATATATTCATATCAAATTTTATAGAGAACTTGCTTTGAACTTTAAAAGAAAACTAATTTAACTTCAGTGTTTCCCTATAACAATACACCTTACCTATCAGTATTCACACTGAACAATTTCTTATCATTATTGCTTTTTAATTTCAATTCTTATGTATATTCATTTTAATATTGTGTGTAAATAATTTGTTTCATTATAATTGGGAAAAAGTCGGCACTAACCCTCCCCAGAAAGACTCTTGTGTCTCTAAAGACTTAGATAATAAAATCTTTTATCTTATTAATTTTTCTTATTCTGATTTACTAATCTCACAAATAAAATTATAAAATAATATCATTTCAAAATATAAGTTGTATCTATCAATCAATTAAAACTATTATTATTAAATTGTAACCTTTGTTGACAATTTATTTCTCTATTCTTCCCCGAGTTAATAAGATATTAATATCAACCATATTCAAACCATCCATAGAGAGGCAATTAATAGTAATTGTTTTCTTGATAATATCAATTCAAGAACTAAATTTAAAGATCTCAAGTGAGTTTTAAAAAGAGAAAATAATCTTATAAAACAAAATTTATCTATAGTCCTAGCTATAGAGTAGGTATTTTGAATTTATTTATTATCTTGTACGAATCTTTTGTGTTACATTGTAATTTAACACCTTGAAAGTGAGGCTTTTAATAAACTTCTGTTCAAAGAGATTTTATTTTATATTGTATTATTGTAATTTGGCGCCCTGAACGTTACGGCTTTTCCCCAAAAACATCCTAAATAACTCCTTACATTTAATTAGATTTAATAATTGTGAGTTATAAAAATTGTGTTTTAGCTTATGTTGAGTAATTCTAAATCTAACTATCTAAAATGGATAAACAAAATACCCACGATTTGAGAACCAACATTAACCTGACTCAAAGGGCTCTAGAATCAGAAGGCTTTCCTCGATTTTATTCGTCCCGACGTACAGAAGACGTGATCGGAGAACATCCAAACGACACTGTAGGCAAAACGGTGGAATGACCGTTCTAGACATACTGATATCTGCAGCAATAGTGTACTTTATACACAACGTTCATTTTAATTATGTAAATATTTTCATTGTTAATTTTTTATTTCCATGAAAACCTTTAGTTCAATGTTTTCAGGAAAAGTTACTCAGGGGATAATTGTAACAATTCAATATTTCCCTAATTATAAATACAACAGCCAAAACTGTAGATACATATTAAAGCAAGAGAGAGATAGAAAATCAACTAAGGAATTTAATTAATTCATGACATCCCAAAGTCAATACGCCCGACATCTAGCGACAACTATGCGCAACACTATAAGACAACGAATATTCATAACTAAATCACGACTTTCAACCCGATTTTATTAAAATAAAAATACTTAGCGAACCTCTTCACCTATACTTCCTATATCAAAGCTATTCAAAATTAAATCATCCATCCAGGAAAATTAATTTTGGTGTTGAGATTGGAAGGACGAGTTTCGGTACTGTGGTTGATTATTGGAAAAACGAGTTCTTGAGGGTGCTGAAAGTTACGGTTTTGGTTTGGCGGTCGGAAATTGTGTGGTTGGGATAGCCTTCGTTGGTTCAGAAAATGAGCTGACGTGTTGAATTGAAAATTGGTGCTGGGTCCAAAACGTTGTTCGCGGGCCTGGGGTTGGTTTCTTCGTGGTGGGGGTGATGTAGGACGTTGTACTCGTCTGTTACATACTTGAGCATCCTTTAGATCCTCTCTTTGGAGAAGTAAAACGAACTCCATGATGCCATCAATTCTTTGCACTCTTCTCGCATCTTGTATCAACTCCTCGAAATGTTCAGCGAGGCAGGTTACGATCTCACCTTCCGTTAGGGGTGGATTCATTGATTTCAAAGTGATTACCCGTTCCGTAAAATATTCGGCACGGCTTAGTGTACCGTTAGGCCTGTACTTTTCCAATTCCATCCGTTGTTTTATGCCGCGTTGTATCTCCCGACTCTAATATTGTAATTCAAATTGCGCCCCAAAATCTTCCCAGCATTGTAACTCTCCTTTAATGAGGCTAAACCATCTCGCAGCATGTCCTTCTAGACAGAGTTGAAGGTTGTCAATCAAGTTTGTGGTGGGATCAACATCGTGGTTGTATACTGCCCTCTGTTCGTGGAACTTCCGTATTCTCCTGAGTATTTCCGTAGGGTTGTGTTCCCTACCATGGAACTTAGGAATACTGTTGTCGGTTGTTACGTCCAATTGCCTGCTGTAGATGATGTTAATTTGTTTAGGCGACACGGTTTAATTGTCTTTCACCTCCTTTTCTAAGTGCTCGAACCGCTCATGTTGGTTTGCAAACAGTTGTCTCAGCTGGTCGATGCGTTGGCTGTGCTCGAGCTCGATCTGTTGGCTCCGGCCTCTCTCCTCAACAAGTGTGGTGGTGATTGCGTGGCAATTTTCTTTAACTAGCACCCGGCATTCCTCCTTGGTCAGTTCCTGTACTGTGGAAACATGTCGCTTCAGCTGCTTAGTTTGTATATCCATCTGTTCCTGAATCTCCGGCTCTATTCTGTTGTAGAGTGGTGGTGAATTCTTCTCTGATAACATGGTGTTGGTTTCGGACTTCTTTAATCAATAATTCCTGGAATACCTGATTCTTTTCCTCCATCTGCTGTATTTGGTTTCAGACGTCCGTCCTCATAGATTCAGATTGTTGGTTAAGGTCTTTAAATTGTTTATTGAATTGTTGATTGAGGTTTTGAAATTGTTGTGTTATTTGAGAAAACATGTCTTCTAGTGAAAAGGATGCGGTTGGGTTTTAGGACGTAGTTGTATTGTTACAATTACTTACATTTCCTGGCTCAGTACTTGACCTATTATGAAAATATACCGGCTCATCATCGCCTATAATATCGCCTGATCAAATATTTTCTTCCTTTAATTGCCGTTCCCTATCTAACACGTCTTCTGTCCGGCGGATGTTGGTATCAGGAACCTGCGACCCTTCCACCGTTTCGCCTACAGTGTTGCAATTATTTATTTACAGCGACTTTAGTATCAAGTGGGTTTTGCTTCTTAACTTACTATGCACACAGCTGACTTGTTTTTTATTCCATGCGAACTAGGCTATTATATTTACAATCATCGTATAATTAGGTTTTAACATTTTTGATAGTAATTAATATTACTTCACTGAACAGTTATTTAAGTTAAACATATTTATATTGTGTTCTAATATCTATCTTTAGATGTGTCCATCACATTGCTTTGAATTGTATTTCCATAGGAATCATATATATTGATAAATATAGTTGTAAAAGTGATGTCAATAATTATTAGGCCAAGTTGGTTTGTTTATGTTTTGTTTGTATTGTTATTTGGCTACAAATATTAAATGAAAATCTTTAGGCTATAGGTAATCGTATGATCAATGAGACTTGATATTTTTATTAAATAATTCCTTCTCACTCCGTCACTCGTCAAGCTCAAAGTTTATTATTAACGTGTATTGAAGGATTCATAATTTTGTGCTCAATTGATAGAGTGATAATAAATAAAATTGGAAGTTTTATATAAACACAAAAAAATTGATCCAGTTTACACATAGCTTAACCATTCTTTTTTCTTTTTTTTTCTTTTGGTTTTTAAAGACGAAAAATTTAGATGGTTATCATTGCCTAACCATTCTTTTAGTAAGTTATTTTTTTTTATAAAGATATAATTCATCCTTCTGTACAGAGTAAAGGAGCGTTTGTTGAAAAAAATTAAATATAATAATTAGTTTGTAATATTTTACTTCAATTTCTTCAGTTAAATGAATTCTTAAACTAAACATTTGCATCTTTAGCCAACAAATAAAAAAAAAGTGTTTTGACTGGACAGGTTGTTAATAAATTTAATAGTTTTAAATTTTCTTTGCTTTAACTTAGATACAATATTAGAATAAGAGAAATGGACTTATTGTCAGGTTAATCAGGTTTGTTGTATTCAATAAATTAAATGTTGCACCTTAGTTGTTATGTACAAAGATGCAAAAAAATAATCTCAAAGTTGAACCTTGACTTAAAGATAAACATTTTTTAACCATCTGAAGGCCAGATGGTATATATCGATTCAGTAAAAATTTACTATTTCCTGACAGGCAATAATTACTCTTTTTGTTTTACTATGCCCATACTACTCGGTTTCTGTGAAATTTTTAACAATTTTTATTAAAATGTTTGTAAAACATAATTAATTGTGTAAGAAGCAATAAAACATTATATTCAGAAAATAAATTTGGCTGTAAATGTGATATCTAAAGGCGCAATCCCCCGAGGTAACAGAAACATGAGGTATGCCACATATAGTATGCCTCATTTCGTTGTAGGCAGCACTTAAATTGTGCCACAAACTTTATGATAGTCCAGTGTTGTTTGCGCTTTGTTGGAAAGCAATTCTAGATTGCATCAGCATTCCGTTTTCATCTTATTTTCGGAAGTCATAGTGGCTTCATATTTGGTAATTATGGTTAATAGAAAAAATATCTGAGATAGTGGAGGAGGCCATAGTTTATGTTTTAATACTGATTGGTGATGAGAAGCTGTATTTAAAAACTTTACACTAACCCCCCCCCTCTCCTCGGGGCGCGCTATATGGGCGGCAACCTGTTTGTTTATAGAAGCTACAGTTTTTTCTAAAACTAGTTAGAGTTCACAGTAGCTTCACCTTTTACTAGCTTCTATGAAATACACATGTTTCTGTTTTCCTTTGTAATCTATAAACTTTAATAGTGAACACCACGTATTGTTTATTGTTTTGACTTTAAATAAAATTACTATCTTTAGTTTTTTGTCTGCATAAATAAAATTTAAAATTGTTTGACAACTATCAGATTTTTTTGTCTGCTTACAATATAAGGCCATTTTATAAATCCCTTTCATTACTTAAGTTTGTTTTCATTTTTAAAATTTATCAATTTAAATTTCTCTTTTTAGGGCAAATTCTCTTATATGCCTTCATGGAATTGCATACATTACAGCTGGAAGTTTCTATCATTTCTTTTACAACCAGTGTTTATTAAAATTAGTTAAATGTGTGTAACTAATCTGAGAGATTAGTTGCCCCTGATGGTGTTGTAGTTAGTATTGTGCACGGCAGAGGTTTAACAAACAAGATTTTACTTTTCATAGCAAATAATTCAACCAAATATACAGCGGGCTATACAGGATCGTATTGTACACATTGAAATAAATAAAAAATGTTCAGTAAAAATTTTTTGGCTTAGTTTAATAGCAATCCGCCATTTTGTTTTTTGTACAAAATAATTCATATCTAGAGAACGGTTTGACTTGGCATGCAGTTTAACCTAACAATGGTATATCTTTAGGAAAATAATAGTTTAAATCCAATCATTCGTTTCAAAATGGCGGCTGTTTGAATATTTTAAATCTAAATTACTCAAAAACTGTAAATTTTAACAAAAAATGTGGACACCGTTTGTAGCTCTTTAGATTCCCTATCGGATGGTGTAACTGCCAAAACAATCAGATGAAGGATAATAGTTAAAGTTATGTGTAGTAATTGGTTTGTTCAACCCGGCATCCTATAACAGTACAGTAAATACAACAATATTGTATGTTATATAAATACTTCTGAGGAAGTAAGAAATAGGATTGTGAGGGCTGCTACTCGTCTGCGCATTGACATCAACTTGAAGGCAAGTGTGAGAGAACTGCGAAAACAAATCCAGGCATGCATTAGAGCGGATGGTGGCCATTTTGAAAACTTTCTTACTTAAGTAGAATAGTTTGTAACCTCTTATGTTGGTTTATAATTTATTTTAATTTCTTTGTTAAAACCAAATCAGTAAAACGTGTTTTTTTCGAGTTTCTTAGAGTTTTTACTGTCATACCTAATCGTAAAACTTAACATTTGTACATCATTTTAAAGGTTATTAAATGAGGAAGTTTTTAATTTCATTTGATATTGCCTTACATTTCATTTAAGTAGTAAAAAAGGGTCTTGAAATATAACCTAAAACATTTACTTACCCAACTTCTTATTTTATTTCCAATTTTGAAAGGAATTATTGTTGACAAATCATTACAAAAAACCTTGGTTTTATAGCAAATTTAATTCTTGTTCTAATGGTTTTAATTGCAATTCGGTACGTTGATTAGTTTTATTTTTATCAAACAAATAGTGAGGCAAAATAGCATGAGTTTGAAGAAACACAAAATACGCGACGACAGCCAAACGGTTGAGAATCGGACATGGGTCCATATGAACTTTTTTATTCCATTTAGTGAGTAGAACACACTGGCGAAGTTAATGGTGTCAGTAGAAACTCACCCTGTATTTTATGTACATTTGCTGTCATTATCTTTAACTGAGCTATTATCCTTCATCCGATTGTTTTGGCAGTTACACCATCCAATAGGGAATCAAAAGGGCTACAAAAAAGGTGTCTTGACATTTTTTGTTAAAATGTATGGTTTTCGAGTAATTTAGGTTTGAAATTTTCAAACAACCGCTATTTTGAAACACATGATTGAATAAAATCGTTTATTTTTCTTCAGATATAACATTGTTAGGTTAAACTTCATGCCAAGTATGAACTAAATCATTCAAACCGTTCTCTAGATATGAATTATTTTGTACAAAAAAACAAACTGGCGGAAATGACTAAACTAAGTTGAATTCGAAAAAGTTTTACTGAACTTTTTATATTTATTTCAATGTGTACAATACGATCCTGTATAGCCCGCTACGGTTTTTATTGACACCCTGTATATAGGCTATATATAAGTACTAGATATATAGGCTTTCATTTTGAACTGGTTCTGTATAATAGAGCAGAGCAGGCTTATTTAGTGACAGTACAAACTCTCTTAAAATTGTATAGCAAAATATTTGTGGTATTATAAGTTATCACAAACATTATTCATATTTTCTTGGTCTTTGGAGACGGGCCGTGTCACTATTGGCTGTATAATAATTTTTCTTGGGAAGCGTCCGCTGTAATTAATTTACAAACAATAATAGTGATAAGGACGATTAATAATTTAAAACTTTGATTCAAAGACAATGTAAAACAAAAACATGTAGATAGTATAAAAGTTATATGGAAAACGTTAGTCTTCAAGTTTATTAATAAAGGTAAATACCTCCATGATACTATCAAGTTGACAATTTAAATATTCAATGTAACCAATTTAGCGTCAGGCTGTCTTTTTTTGGCGGATACTGTGGAATGATACCTTTAATTTCTGTTTGCCTGAAAAAAATTATAAATTTTAATGTAATTTGTTAAAATTATTTATTGATAATAAATCTGATATTTTTTATAATTATTATTAATTTTTTTCAGTGTTTTAATGATTTGCCGATTTGCTGCGAGAGGACTTGGTTTAACTGCGATCGAAGCTCCAAGTAAATATCAGAAATAAAATCCAATAATGGATCCAGGACTAAAAAGTCTAAATTAAGTAAAAACTTTACTTTGCAGTACAGCAAGAGTAAAGAATTAGTAACTCTGACTTCAAAACAATTGCTGTCATTTTCCTCAGCATGTCAACTTTTTATAACAGTAAAAAACCTTTAAGCTTTAGTTAAATATAAGATATTTTATACCACTGTATTCTATACATCATACTTCTATTAAATATATTTATATAATGATATTGTCGTTTTTATTTTAATACTTAAGAAATTAAATGATTTGTTAAATTTTTGTTTGTATTTTAATGAAAAAATATTTGTCAATGAAATAAATTGATGTTTGAAAAATTTAGTTGATTGTTTCATTCATCTTAGTGTGATTTAACTTTAAGTTTTCAGCAAATTAATCTGTAGGTTATATTAGCTAATTTATCATTTTAGGGCAAAGGGTAATCGGAACCCTTATAGGATAACTTGTATGTTTGTTTGGCACTTCGTCTTAGTTGATTTTCTCTAGAACTGATAATGGTCCACAATTAAAAATAACCTGTAAAGAAACAACCTATTGTTAAGCGTCTGTAGCAAACAGAGATGGGCTTTATTTAAGTATCAGGATAAATAACACGAATAATTACTTGGAACCTGTTATCAGGATAACACGTTACCGTCAACACACTGTTATTTTAATTTTGTAAGTTATTTCACTTTATAATTTATAAATCTGTCTTACAGTAGTAATAACTTACAGCAGCTTGTTCGTCTGCAATAGCACATCAAGAAGATTGCACTGGAATAAAATTAACTAGATTTATTAACATTTAATTTGGATGTAACAACCAGCTGCAATTTAACTGTCATTCTAGTAACAGGGTATCTTATCAAGAAGCAAATTCCATTCCAACCGGACTAGGATGGAGGACAATTGCGAGTAACAGAGTAACGTAATAACACCAACCATTGCACAGTAAAGTAAGGTAAAAAATAATCTAACAGGCAACACTCGCCTAAAATAATCTAACACTCGTCGCTAGCTTTTATCACCAAGCCGATCAACCTGGTTTACGACAACAGGATTGTTCATGATGGGATGGAAATTGCCATGGAACGCGTTATTAACATATAAGTATAACGGTAATTCCAATCTCTTGTAGTAGATAACAAGTTACATTCCGTATCTAGTTTGACGTGCCCACGCCTCGTTTTGAAGGTACGAGTAGAGTCTAGGCCAGTATAAATGCACTGTAAACCCTTGTTGTTTCCCTCCACAGACTTGGCTGTATTAATTCTGGTTTGTCTTGATCCCCAATTAGTACACACACTAGCAAACTACATACTAACACTGGATATGAATTCAGAAACTCTGAACATGTGCAAACCATTCCTGTGGCTTTTGTACCAATGCCAAACAGATTTAGTATTGTAGACAGATACCTAGGTCTTACTTCGATAAGCTGATGTGATCTGGTCTTACAGCTTCTCAATATACTTTTATAACCGACTTACTTTGTTAATGAATATTGTTCATTAATTAGTAAAAAACACTAAAATTGCAGTACGTATTAAAAAATCCGCAAATATTTTAAAGGGTCAACATTACTGTGGGGGAGGGGGGGAGACAATTTTCTGATTACAACAACTATGTAAATTTCTCACCAGGCTATATGATTGAGTCTCGCCATGTTTTTGTATTGCCCGAATACTTTCCCAGCAAGGTCATGGGTTTAGTTTCACACGGCACACAACTGACACTGCATAGAGTGGGAATTATTCCTTAGCAGGGGTTCAATGTTGCTTGTAATGGAATCCCCCCTCTACCAACTTTGATGGGATCCGCAGCAGATTACATTTTACTTGTGAAAAAAAATACGTAGTTTGTTTATTTCGCGGTTTGATTTTGAAGAGGGAGAAAATATTGGGCCTGACATCAAAGGAAAGGGGAATTCTAAAGCTATGTCCACACTCTGCGCTTTCCCTTTCATCTTCAACATGACGCACGATGAAGGGAATCATTTTCTAAATGGTTTCTTAATAGACATCGTTGGCTGTGGTTCGGATTCCACGTAAAACTGTAGGTCCCGTCTTCATTAGCCTTAAGTGCAAAACAGCAGGACGTTAACACCAAAAAAAAAAAAAAAAAAAAAAAAAACGAAGGGAACGTGGGCAAGCTTAAGTAAGTGCATGCCTCTTCCCCCGTAAAATTCTCAGAATTTGATAGTGCATGCCTTATTGAAAGTGAATCCATCTGGCCTCATTCCGTTCGTCTTTTCGTTTAAACTTGTCAAAATGTCGCATTCTTCATAAGCAATTTCAAATTTTATTGGAGAGTACAGACTATTAC
>JAGFPH010005339.1:19324-32939 GCA_018207615.1 Philaenus spumarius
CTTGGGTCAAGTCTCCCTATGGGTCAAGTCTCCCTAGTTTCCCCTACAATAATAACGCCAACACTATGGTTCTTTAAAATCACTTAACTACTATGGACTGTCCACCAGACCTCAAATCGTTTATAACGCACGCTAAAGTTAACTAAAAATAACCTCTTTTCCACATGTCATGGCGCAAATTTACTATTCGACCCTAGGCTAACCTATGGCAACAGAAATGCTAGAATAATTTTTTTTAAATAACCTAAAGGTTCTATAAATAACTAATGAGCTTGACTTGTGAGAATATAACTAGATAAAATAAAACCTGAACACAAAATCTCACAATACGTTTACTAGCCTCAAACGCGTTTCAACAACATGTCGCCATCCTCAGTGATGCACGGGCTACAATAACCAAACTATAACTAGGCCTAACTAAAGGTTCTAACCAATAGTATTTAGTCACAGTACAGTAAGTTTACCTGTATTCAACATTTAACAGTAGAATATAAAACAACATTGTTGTCTGCAAGAATATCAGCCTAGAGTTGAATAGTAAATTTACGCCCATGTCACTGTCAAGGCCAAGACTGAAAGCTACTGGGAGGGTCTGGCCCGTGGTGGCAAGGGTATGGAGGGGGAGGGCGACAAACTTCAAGAGTGGTCCGACAGACATTCATTAGTACTTAAGGGTTAATTAAAATTTTGTTGTTAAATTTGTTTACTTATATTGTCATACACTTGATTTGACGCAATCAGTGGAGTGTACAGCCTAGTTTTTATTTTAAAGTACCCGGTATTTAAATTAAAATGTGAAGTTTTACAATCCTTAGAAATGTATGGTCATATTCATCTACACTTATAATACAAATATGACAATTTTAAATCTATATTATAATGCAATATCTACACATATAGGCCCTACCATATTTAAAAGATTGGTCAATTGCAAATCATTTTAATGAGTTATTAGTACTAAATACCTTGGCCTACACCTATTTAATCTTTTTTTAGATCTTCAATCAAATAAGCCTACACATTTAAACTAGGCCTAGTAGAAAATAATAATTACTCAGCATTATGTTAATAAGGTGAGGTTTTCTCATCAAACTTACTATTTACAGTTATGTACTGAAGTTGAATAGGCCTAGTCTAAATAAAAACAAAATCACACTATAACCTACAATACATTTCTTACCTGCTTTAACATAACCAACTATTCCACCAGCTGCAACTGATGCTGCATATGCAAAACTTAAATAATCGATCGCCATAGTCACTACTTCTTCAAGAATAATATAATATTACTTATGAATGGTAATTAGCTGTAAATATTTCTGCCTTCTGCTAACTGTACATAACTTTGAGCATGCTCATTGCTCAGAGAGGTCGTACCAGAGATAATAATAACAAGTGGGTCGTTCGTCATAGATAAATACCAACATTAACAATCAAACAACAAAACAAGTCCTCAACCAAGTCATAAGTCATCGTAGTTGCCAACAATACAAAATTAAATTGAACAATACAATTATAACGTTGTAAAATGCAGTATATACCGTAGTAAAATAAAATATTTCTGCAAAATTCATCTATCTATATATATAAAATTCAATGTATGTACGTTTGTATGTTTGTCCTTTATGCATTACCAAACCGTCCATCCGATTGGTTTGAAATTTTGCATAGTAACACAGGTTAACCCTGGGAAGGTTTTAGGCCATTTACCGAAGTCCTAGGACATTAGGGCTACGCCCCAGTGGCCCTCAAAGTTTCAATGTTAATCTTATGGAAGGTCAATCTTAAGGAAGAAAAAGAAAGATTTCTTTTGATTTTATCAGGGGCACAAAAAACAGCTGTTCGTATGAAAAGCTTAAAACAGCTGATTTTGATCAACAACTGATTTGTATCAAAAACTGAATATAATTTTAGGTTAGGCCTACAATGAACTTTTTTTTTTACAATGAACTTTTTTTTTTACAATGAACTAAAACACTTGGGCTAATTATTAGTATCAGGTTGATTTGTCTATCCGTGCAAAGCCGGGTTGGGCCAGCTAGTAGTTTATAATTAATTAATTAGTTGTTGTATTTCAATTTATTTTCCGGATTGAATCAACGTACACAGCTTGGGGGTTTGATACTTTTGATATTACAATTCAATGGTTAAGGTACATGACATTCCGATAGGTTGTGTTAGTCCCATAGAAACTATGTTTTTTTCTCTTTATGTCTTAGTAGGCTTTATTGGTACATGCCAATGGGTTTTGCTTACAAGCATGTAGCCTAAAAACGCTTTTCACACATTAAAGTTCCAAAACCACTCCACACTCACGAATCCACTTATACAAAAGCTCAGGATACACTTATACGATACCACTTGTTTATTGCAAACACGTCTATTTAAAATTACCGCTAACTGCTCTTGGTTGTGCTTACAGAACAGAGCACGGGACCCCTTCAAACCGGAAAATATAACCTAATAAATTTTTGTTTAATTAAGAAACCTCCTAATTTCTTTGTTTCTTCTTTGCCCACTCTTGTTTTCAACATCTAGGGAAACAAACGAGGGAATATAGAGAACATAGAAAATATTTACAAGGGTGGACAACGTTAGTATGCTATTAGTTAAAAACCAAAAATGATCGATACACCTAAAATGCTTTGCTATAATAATATTGTGTTAACAAACAGTAAATGTTAAGTTAGAAAGACATAAACAAGTATAGAAGGAATGAATAGGGTAATCGTCTTACCTGAGGTTCGTCAGGTAAACCCGATAAAGTTTGACCGTGGATACATAACACCCATAATCCAGGATTTACAAAAAATATTTAAAAGCTTATCAATAAAAAATAAATAAACTATATGGGTGAGCGGAGCATTAGATAAAGAAGCAAGAGGAATCGCCCCCTGAATCTGCAAGGTATATAGACTCTAAGCGACTTCAATTAGTAAAAATTAGTAAGCGGCGTTGTAATCATCGAAGACACAACAGAATTATTGCACTAATAGCGGAGTTTGCGTTAACCCGACAACTGTGTTGTTCAACAGGTTATAAGTTGGAAAACACTTTGAAGTACCAGAGTGAAAGCTACTCCAGACTCCAGTTAGTAGCGGTCTGTGCGAAGTCGAAGTTCGATACCCAGACGTGAATCGTTCTTCAATGGCAATTTAATGTTACTCTTAAAATAAATCGTCATGAGATAATTATTACAGAATATGTTAAATATTAATTAAAGTAAATTCAATAAGTAAAATAATTTATATTTCATACAAAGAAATATGTAGATGTATTGTTAATAGTACGATTTAAACTCGTCTAAAACACTCTTATTGGTTTTAACTAACTTTCGTCATAAAAACGTATAAGTAATAAGATTTGTATTCCTCTTAAATGTAGCAGTAATAGTATTAATGAGATTATATAATTATTTTAAGAAATAAATTAGCATTATTAGAAAAATCCAAGTGATTATGATTTCACGGCTATAAATATGTCACTTATTATCAATTTATATAAGATTATGAACTTACCAAAAATCCATTCTTCACTGGTCACTTTCTAGTATATACTTTTCGGATTATCTCGTGTCCTTCGTTTATCCAATGCCAATGCTTTAAACTGAGTATTTTGTAGTTTTGTTCATTGTATGGTAATCGTTTATAAGATATTTAGGTAATTAAACAACTATTTACACAATCACTAGATCACTTAATATTTAAAAAAATTATGGTTGAATAATTTAAATACTGTCAGTAGAGACAGTTTATCATAGTTTTACAGCCACATAACCACTGAGTTATTGAAGTTGGCCTAATCTGCGTTTTTTCAAAAGAAGAAACTCTTCCACAATTTTATCTACATTAATTTCTCGCATTTCCTGTTGTTCAATACTGAGGATCGCCAAATCACTAAGTCTTGATTGACTCATAGTACTTCTCAAATAACTCTTGATAAGCTTTATTTTTGAAAAGCTTCTTTCTGTCGTTGCTGTCGTCATTGGTAGGGTAAGGTACAGTTGCACTGTTGTGGCAAGGTTTGGAAAGCTACTTAAGAGCAAATTATTTTCTTCAATCAGTAGTTTTACTATATCTCTGACAGTTTTTTTGCGGCAATCTCATCTGATAACAATGACCTGAATGACAATATTTCTCCCGTTAGCTGGTCATTGATGTCATCAGGATACCCTACTTATTTATGAGGACAATTGCTTTTTCTGTAATATCTTTCACAGGACGTTTTGTCAAGTTTACCGACCTCAAAAAAGAAACGTTTCCGACTACCATTTGTAAACTAGAGAACCTGTTTTGTATCTGATTAATTGCAATATCCAATGCGGCATTAAATATTTTTATTTCAAACGATTTTACAGGGTTGTCAATTCTATGATCAGAAGCTAGTTCATCAAAAAACCGCTTCACAATTCTCTGTCGATTTTTCTTCATTTCAGTAGATATATTACAACTTTGTGCAAACTGCGTTGATTCAGAAAGAAACTCTGAGAAATTTGCTCTTAACTGTTGTACACTTTTCATTGCTGGGTTCAAAAAGTAACAGGCTTTGTCCAGATCCACTGATTTAAGCTGCAAACTCTGCGAGGCCGTATTAATAGCATTCAAAATTTTGTTTTCAAGGGTCAACATTAGAATGAAGTCAAATGAGTCACTGTGTTTTCTCAAAGCTACAGCTTCATCCACCTCTTTTTTTTTTTTTTTTTTGCACTAAACAGAATGATTTTGGTCAAACATTTGACTGTAGCTTGGATGTCGTTTTTCACCCCCAAGAGACAATCATGTCGTGACGCCCAACTCGTAGGGCATACTTTTTTAAGCTTCAACTTTTTTTCAGAGACTCCTCTTCCATAGATTTAGTTAGGCTTTGCCAACGAGGTAGACTTCCACTGAAGTAGACATATATTTGTTGAACTAAGTCATAAAACTGACTCACCTCAGAGATATTGGAGACTGAATCGTTAAGGACAAGGTTCAGGTTGTGAGCAGCACAATGTACATAGTCAGCTGTTGGAATTATATTCTTGATCCTCGTTTGCAACCCTGAATACTTTCCACTCATGGTTGATGCACCGTCGTAACCCTGTTCACGACACTTTTGAATATCTTTTCCCTTTTCATCGAGGAATTTTAGAATTGTATTTTCAAACCCTTCGCTACTTTGGTCACAGATTTCGGTGAAACCCAAAAACGATTAATTTATTTCCAGTTTGCTCTCCATCAGTGGCGTAACTATATTGATTGGCATCCCCGCAGGTACAAGATAGCGCCCCCTCAAAAAAACAAAAAACAAACAAAGTCGCAACTTTTCGGCTCTAGATGACCCATTTCTACCTGTAAGCAACCCACCCCATGGTCTTATACCTAGTAGTAATTGGATAAATCAAATGAAAGTAAATTCATTTAAGTATAGGACATTCTTTACATAACCAAACTATATTGTTACCGCCAATACTATGAAGTATCACACTCAAAATAACATGCAAGCTTTAAGTTTAAAATAATTTATCATATTTAAAAGTTAAAGAAAGATTGCAACTTTAAACAAAAACATCAAGGTTTATTAATTACAAAAATCAGGTAAGTTGTTATAATTACATTTCTTTAAAACCATTTCTTTTTCTTTATGTGAAAATACTTGTCGGTTAACGAGTAAGGTCGATAGCACGAGGGCGGGCTTATACTTTGAAGGGGGTGATTATATTTTGTCTGTGTCTATGACATTGATGACGTTGGCACACACTACGCACACATCATTAAGGCTAGGAGCATATTGGGACGCGATTGACGCGAGATGCATTACACGATCGCGCCACACGCGTCGCGTTAGGGAACGCATATTACAACCCCATTACTCCCAAACTCTCGTCCAGTAGAAACGAGTATTTTACATCATTTTATTTCGTAGAATGTTTAAAATGAATGATTTACGGATAAAACTATGTTTATTATATCTAAAATAATTTAAAATGATTTCAGAGTTACCAGAATAACTTGCTGTTTTTACTAGCAACTTCCGGATGAACCGAAACTCACAGAAGTGCACGGGATGATACATAATATTATGTTCTTTATGTGTACGTACCTTAAACATTTGCACTTGTTAGTTTATGACTTTATGAAGACATATTTATTTTTACAGGGTTAATGTCAAACGCCAAATATTTTATTAAAAATTCTTTCATACTAAAATGCAGAGAAAATATAAACACAACTTTAATTCATTAAACAAAACAACTAAGGCCTGTTTCACACCTACCCGGCTGTCATGTAACCGACATGTAACCGACGCCGTCACAAAAGTGGATCTTTTTCACACTTCTTTGAAAATTTTTTTTCACACTTCGTCGGTAAGGCCCTAGCCTGTTTCACACTTACCCGGCTGTCGGTAACCGACATCTAGCCGAGCCGAGGTTCTTTCAGACCTCGATTCAATAATATAGGCCTACATTGTATAATGTAGGCCATTGTCATTTATAGACAATAATAACATTATAATAATAATATATTTGTTTATTTTATACAAATTGAATGATTATGTTTAGAGAAAATTGATTTGTATCTAATACAATTTCGGACTAACGCATTAGCGTATAAGAAGTCTCAAAGAACTTGTCTTCGATAAGAATAATTTTTTTTTATTATCTTGATTAATTATGTCAAATTATGTTAAATTTATATTTTGATACAAGGTTAATTTATATTACCTGTTTTTTCCGTCAAGTGATCCACTAGTATTAAAAACACTACCGCGGTTTCGGACTTATTCAATAGTCCATCTTCTGATGTAAAAGTCGCTCACATGAGGTCGTCAAACATTAAAAAACTGTTACAACACATTGACATTACAACACATACACAAAAATATACAACAAACAACGCACAACATTTAGGTCGTAGTTGCCCGCACGGGTACTGGGTTAGGACTGACCGATACAAAGTCCTAAGTCAGTGGACATTGTCCCTCCTTCCAATTGAAGAAATCCCCACACTGGTTGCGACTATGCGAGCCACCTATACAGTCCTACAGTAAAGTCTCCCACATTGTCCTTCAGCTCGGAATCGAAATGGGACAACTTGGGACCACCAGACACCCTTTTGCCAGCCTCGCGAGCATGTGATGTTTGGCGAGCGCTGCAAACAACTACAAATAAGAGAACGATGATTCAGAATCGAGGCGGCCAATAAGTTTAAAAATCAACGATACTTAAACTTTTATATTATTAACGTTTTCGGACTGAAACTTTTATTGTAATAAAAATAAGACCAAACATTATAATTTGGACCACATTTAGTGATTTATACTTATCGAATAGCTCATTTAATTTCACGATCAATTAATTACAAAATATATACCTATCTCAAATGAGAGCACAACACGGTAAACATACAAACAATGGCTGAATCTCACTCGACTTATCAGACTTATCATTGAGCAATGCATTGATTGCCTAGTGGTAGAGATAAGACATCCTTATTTATTAATATTATTTTTTCAAGTTTGGACCTCGTTTTATTTTCAGCGCTGCATAAACCTTCTATTTAAGTGAATAATAATAATTAAAATGTAACTTTCTTATTTACATAATTAAAATGTGTTTATGTTTACTGTCTTCTACCAAAGATTTAAATTTATGATAAAGGATATTGACTAAATAAGAGACATTTTGCCAAGTTTGTGCTTAAAATAGTATGTGTTTCTAAAATGTGCTGTGTTACAAAAACAGTAACATAATAACACATATGTACTTTTCTTATAAGAGGAAGCATATTATCTGCACCCTTAAACTCACCAAAGATACATATTGTATTGGTTTAGAAGTGAAAATTTCAAAAATATTTCCGGTTAGTTTCGGCAGCGTTTTGGTACTGGAAAAATTACGAGTAAACCCCTGCTTTATATTAAATTAGCATTTTATTACATAAACGAAACATACAATAAACTATAAAAGTTAATTTTACACAAAATACAGTTCTCTGTGTTATATATATTTATTTATCACGAAGTTTAAATTAGAAACTATAAAACAGCTTACATCACGTTAATTACAATTAAAACCATAAAAGAATATCTTTTATTACCTACTCAAACCAAATTGTGGGATTGAATTCAAGGAATAAGGAAGAGTAAAGAAGTGGGAATTCCCATTCCGTTTATAATAATTAGCCTTACTTTGACTTAGCTAAAAATATTCTAAGAGTCACGGGTAAAGATTTAATAGCAGCCAGGTCAATAGATAAATGACCTTGCGTGTCAATTAGTGTCTTTAGTGGCCGACCTAGAGCTGACAAACTTTTCCCATCACAACCACTCTGTTCAATTAACTTGTAGACTTCATAAATATGCCTAGTTAAACACAAAAAAAAAAAAAAAAAATATGCCTAGTTATAAATTTCCACAGGACTCGAACACGATCCCTATTTCGTCGGATTGACAAGGGTTTGTTACTTCCAAAATAAAAAATTTGATTGATTCTGTTTACCTGTACAGTATGTCAGATTCCTCCTGAAACACCTGTATGTTATTCTAGTAAAACATCTATAATGTATTAATAATACACCTGTGAACTTTCAACCTCCAAAATTTAGAAGGATTTGAAAAAGGTAATTAAAACATTTAAAACTAAGTCTTATTTGTATTTTCGTAAGAAACAATTAAGTGAAAAGTTATAGATAAAATTATGACTGATTTATATAGATTCTGCAGATTTATTTAGTTCATCCGCATGAAATATTTTATGAAATAAAATAAAACAAATATTTTAAATTGATTGAAATAATTGAGATTTAGAAATTTGTTTAATAAATTTTGCTGATTTATCTCTCTAAAAAAGTCACTCTAATTCAACCCTTAATGAAGATGTTTTTGAACCTTAAGCCTTTCTTCTCTCCTGGTTGGGTGTCCCACCATACTGCCCTACGAAGCACAAAGGGGGTAACTGACAATGAAGTAATAATGAGAAAACCCATTTTAAAGTTTAAATAGCTGCCGATTGTATATTTTTTGTCACTAAAAGTAAATATATACAAAAAAAGTTTACTAATTTTTTTATTGATAATTCAATGTGGTTTTAGCAGCAAAAAAAACATTACACTCTAATTGGCAGCAGTTACTATACTTTTTATATTTATGTTATTATAACATTACTAGACCAAATAGGCGTAACTGCAAATTACTAGACATAAATGGGGGTAACTGCGCAGTTACCCCTTATAAACTTTAGTAAATTAAAGTTGCAGCATTTAAGTATATTAAGATAGTAAGTTTTACTTTCTCACTATACTATAGTATAGAGAAAGTATAGTGATCGCAAAAAAATCGATGTTAAGATTTTTGTGGAAATATCCGTTTTGGGACCCTCTGAGTCCAAAAAAGTGGTTTCTACAAAATGTCTGTCTGTATGTCTGTATGTATACAAAGCTAGAGAGAAAACTATTTAATCGATGTCAACCAAATTTGCACCAGACATGTCAATTAGGCCTGTATAGATGCACGAAAAAGGGTTTTGAAAATTTTTGAAAAACAACCCCCTTTTTGGCCAAAAAACCCCCAAAAAATCAGTTATTATTTTTTTATAAAAAAACGGCTCTAACGATTCTGATAAAATTTGGCTTATTTGTAGCCTTTTATGTGCCCTACCATATGCAAAATACCGCATCTTTCTAAAATTTCTCGTTTACCTAATAATAATAATAATAACTGATTTTTGGGGTTTATTTGGCCATAAAGGGGTTTGTTTTTCAAAACCTTTTTTCGAGCATTTATAAAGATCTAATTGACGTGTTTGGTGCAAATTTGTTCGATATCGATCGAATAGTTTTCTATCTAGATAATAATAATAATATTTATTAGTTAATCTCCAACTTAAATAAAAAATCACCTCTCCTACCCCACCCTACAAGTCACAGTGAATCTGTTTGATAATTTAAATATGTTTGTGAGAAAGTATGTGCCAGTTCCTGGTAAAATTTATTTATATTTGTTACTGATGTTTCAACTGCATTTAGTAATCAATTAATAGGTTTTATATTATATACATATTTATAAAATATACATTTACTTCATGTTTAAGCAAACTTGGCTTTTTTTTATTGTAGTGCAGGGAAATGAGGGTACATTCTCAATATCAAAGTTTAATAAGATTAAATACAAACAATTGAATATGTAATATTATTTGGCTAATGCTGTCCTAAGATTAGTCAAAATTTAAAAATCAAGACATTTAGGCCTAGGGCTTCTTATTTTTGGGTCTTCTACTCCTACATCGGCTGCCTTCTTCTGGTTCTTCTGATGTTGTGCACATACTGTTATTACTTTAAAAATGTATATTTTGAGATGTTATTACTTAATGCGTATTATTCTGCTTTTCTAAATGCAACTGTAATTTTTTCAGGATTTTTTCAATTAAAATCAATAAAATCTATCAGTCCGTTCACGTAAACTCGTGATGAGGACACGGGACAGAGTTGACATTTTGATGGGTTGAATTATTTTTTTCGATGAAAAAAAATTTTGAAATTAAAAATAATCGTGAATTTTTGCAAATTATGCACTATTAAAAAAGATTTTTAATACTAGTTAATACTATTTTTTTCATGTGAAAATCCTAAGAGACATTGATTTGAAATTTACTGTGGATTCACTCATATACTAAGCTTTTGAAGCCGTAAGTGTTTTTTACTAAACTTAATGGCCGTATCTGCATCAAATACGGCTAAAATGCTTTAGTTATTGCCAGTTACGGCCTAATTGTTTTAGTATTTCAAGTAGTATGTGTAGTTACACCTAAAAAGAAATACATTTAAAAT
Source organism: Philaenus spumarius (assembly GCA_018207615.1). NCBI lineage: Eukaryota > Metazoa > Arthropoda > Insecta > Hemiptera > Aphrophoridae > Philaenus > Philaenus spumarius. The sequence goes on from JAGFPH010005339.1 coordinate 30,130, forward strand.
AGGTTTTAAAAGCACTTACGGCCTTGAAACTCTAGTAATTGACTCCAAATTTTGTATAAAATTATTAGGTATATAAATCTCAAAAAGTACAAAAATGTCAGTTACCCCCTTTGTGCTTAGTAGGGCAGCATAGTGGCCCTGTGTTTTGTTTTATACTTATGTATAAACATGGAATAATATCGGTAGATATCAGGGTAGCTCAGATGGTTAGAGCGTCAGGACGGAAACCTGAAGGTCCCGGGTTCAACTCCCGGTCTTGGTCTATGTTTTTTCACTTGTAATTTAATTAAATATCCCTTGTTGAGGAAGTGTGTAAGCGGGAAAAATAAAAATAAAATATAAATATGGGTTTGATTCGTCTTTAAATTGTGCAGAACTAGCTTGAGAAAATTGTAAACTGTCTGAAGAAAACAACAAACCCACAATTTATTAGCTTTTCATGTTATTATAGTGGTCACTCAGCACACAGTGGGACGAAAAGCTCGAATTTCTGGACATGACTTTTCCCGGATATTCCCCTATATTAATTTCAATGGGTATAATGATACATTATTATTATAAATTTTTTCCTAGATTTCCCTCTTTCTTAATAAGTAACTCTATAAATTGGAAAGTGGCTGTGGTAAAAAATATATATAAAATTTGTTCAGTATTATTTTTAAAATCTACTTGCAGGCAAAATAGGACAAAGTCGGATGTAATTCTTTACGTTCATCTTAATAAATTATGAAGTCCGTTTTTTGACTTTTTATTGCAAAAATGTAAATATTGAGAACTTTACAAAACATCAAGGGTTACAAACTAATACAGCATTATTTTAATTGAATCATACTTTTCTCAGTTCAAATTGACCTCAATAGTAGCTAAATAGGGACAACAACGTTATCAAACAAGTGAATCTTGTTGGAACAATTGAAATATTAAAATATGATTTCATGTTCAAGACTCAAGCTGCTTATTCAAATATAGATTCTCCTCAAATATGGGATTATCACTTTATGTATCTGAAATGTTCTGGGAGGGGGGGGGCAGGTCCTGTTCATCCCCGCCCCACGTCGGTGCGCCATTGGTATCAATTAATCACTTTCAAATACAGTAGAACTTCGATAATTCGAGTCGCAGTAGTTTGAGCTGTATTTGCAAAATTAAGAAAAGCTTCTTTTTACTGTTTTAAAGCTTTTAAAACATCGATTGTAGGGCGCCTTCAAAATTACTTTTTTACCGCTACCCCTTTGTACGTTTAAAATGGCAACTAGTCTTTTGAAGGTGACAAGGGATCGAAGTGAATGGCTTGCGTTCACTTGGCGATACACCACCACTCGCAGGTAGGTAATGAGTCAACATTGAGTCTCACCGACGCCGCTTATACCTCATGTCAGCTCAGTCATAATACACCCCGTACTTGACTGTCTCCCGAAAAATAGTTCAATTTCGGAACTCAGACGGAAGTACGCGCGCTATGTATATCGGTGTTTTGTATAACAATGTCGATTAGTGAGTGCATTCTTTACTGTTTCTGTTAAAAGTGTTTTAGTTTTAATTTTGATTGTGTTTTGTAATGATGAGCGGAAAAGCTAAAAACAAGTTTGTGCCAATTAAAATTAAATTAGAGGCCTTGAAAAGACTAGACAATGGTGAAATCTTGAAGAAACTTGCAGCTGAGTACGGTGTCGGTGAAGTAACTGTAGGAGAATGGTGCCGTAATAGGGATAAACTCAAAACATTTTATACTATTAAATGTTCTAATATTTCAACTCATTAAAACATTAAAATATATATTATTCTTTATTTTTGTCCATTTCTCCGCGTTTCCAAGTTTTTTATAGTTTGAGGTACAGTCAGCCCCAATTAGCTCGAATTACACCATAGAACACACTTTTTAAATTGAGTAAAACAATTATTTAATTAAAATACGCATATGTAAAACCGTTCTTTTATAACAATAAATTAATGCATGTATAAGAACAAATTTATACATGTGCAAAAACATTGAGTTCACTGTTGTCAGAGACAAACTAAATGAAATTTAATTATGAATTTAACTTGAACAACACCACTGAAAACGTCAAACTACAGTGGGAAAGAGAGAGGGTCACTACATATTAGCCTGTCAATCTTCTAGCCTGGTACAATTTATCTGATCTGTTAATAGTGCCATGAAGGGGTAATAGGTGTGGAATCCATTAATCGCTTCAGGTTAAATGGCTTTGAAATAACCAGCTGTTCAAGATTTTATCACACATAGCATCTTAGTTCTTGTTTTCTCAACAGAACTAAAAATTCTCTCACGTTCTATTACTGTACTGGGCAGCGTAAGCACACAATAAAATAACTTGATCCATCGTACGTTAACTGTACTTATGTAACATCATATTTCACAGATAGTTTTAGAATGTTGTTTCTGTCAAATTCATCAAGTTTGTAGCACGTCCATAGCAGTGTCTACATCTTCCTCAACTTACAATTTTAACAAAATATTAAAATTATATATGAAAAATTGTACAATACCAGACTTTGGTGTCTCTATTTATAACGACTCGGATCACGTCTTCAATTATGTCAAATTTTTAATGCGTTTTATTTTTACAAAAAGTAAAATATCCCTTTACAAATAAAAAAAAGTAAAATAAACCATTTTATCAGTAAAAAAACTGAATTTAGAATAAAATTGGTACAGTTGGCATGTATGGGTTATTAGTATAAACTGGAATTTGATTCAATAATTTCACTCTACATAATGTATTAATAATATATATATTTAACAAAAGGAATGTTTTTCTTTTACTTTACTGTACAATTAAGTATATTAA
>JAGFPH010005339.1:39119-59298 GCA_018207615.1 Philaenus spumarius
AGCAAAAATATGATTTGAAAAGTATTAAACAATTCATAGATAAGATATATTTTATATAAACAATATTTTAAACAGCATATCTCTAATATAGTTATGTAACAACCGATGTTTGAATTGAATACAGTAAGCATTTTTCGTTGGTGTTTGTTTTTAGTTTTTCAATCTAACCTAAAAAAGCTGTTAGTTTTGAAGAATAATAAACTAAATCTATATATATAAAATTCAATGTATGTCCGTCTGTTTGTATGTTTGTCCTTTATGCGTTACCAAACCGTCCATCCGATTGCTTTGAAATTTTGCATAGTAACACAGGTTAACCCTGGGAAGGTTTTAGGCCATTTACCGAAGTCCTAGGACATTAGGGCTACGCCCCAGTGGCTCTCAAAGTTTCAATATTAATCTTATGGAAGGTAAATCTTAAGGAAGAAGAAGAAAGATTTCTTTTGATTTATCAGGGGTACAAAAAACAGCTGTTCGTATGAAAAGCTTAAAACAGCTGATTTTGATCAACAGCTGATTTTGATCAACAACTGATTTGGATCAAAAAGTGAATATAATTTTAGGTTAGGTAAATCAAGCAATGAGCAGAATCCCATTATAATTTACATCGGCCCTCAGGGATACGAATTACAGGCTTTCAAAGTTTCAAATTAAGCAATAGCAAAGCATTGCCGGGTCAGCTAATTAATTATAAATTTGCTAGGTAAAGTTGCTATGGTAATGAATGTACAAACATGTTGCTAAGCTTTTTATCCGAACAGCTATTTTTGTGAGTTATTGTCTTATTAATTTGTCTTGAGTTTATAAAAACATCACATTGAAAAAAGCATACCGGTATTCAGTTTTCCCAAATTTTAAAATTTTCCAGGAACTTTTCAAATTTTTGTTTCAATAAAAACCTAATTCGGACTATTACTAACATATTAAAACAAAAAATAGACAAATTGGTCCAGCCATTCTCGAGTATGCGATTATCAACGAACAGCACTTCATTTGTATTATTATAGATTAACTGCACAACTAACATCTGAAAAATGTTGATTTTATATTCCTAAGCTAAACTTGTGTTAAACCTTTGGTCCAAATCAGCTGTTTTATTTATAATGTGTAACAATAATACATGTTGAATTATATAAGATTTTGAATTATTACATTTCAAAGGTTTTAAAGGCCTAACCTAAAATTGCATTATACTTTTGATCCAAATCAGCAGTTTTATTAATAATGTGTAACAATAATTACGTTGAATACGACTTATATTACAGTTCATAAATTTTTCTTTGCGTTTGTCTTTATTTTGATAAACCAACCTGAATAAGTTGTGGGTTGTGAAAAATAATTAACTAATTCTAATGTGCTAATTTTATTGCTATGGTAATGAATGTAAATGTATTAAAAAAACACTATTTTGGTTTAATATAAACAGACCACACCTAGAATTGTGTTGCTAAGCATTTGATACAAATCAGCTGTTTCATGTGATGCTATTTTAAGCAATAGGACAGAAGTATAACTACTGATTAACCTCATTTAGTATTAGAAGAAATATACCGGGTGTCCCACGAAGAGGTCCCTATTTTTGAATTAATATATTAGATGCACCGAACACTCTACAAACTTTAAACTCAACAGTCCTAACATACACATATGTAAAAGAAATACACCCGAGTATCAGTTAATTCTGACACATTAGGACAAAATGGCGGGATATCAAAGAAATAGTACCTTTTCGTTAAAATAGTTTTATTTGCTTAAATGTTACAACATAATTATTGAATTTTAACGATGTTACTAAGCACTAAACAACGTTAGTTTATTACCAAATATGTTCATTGTTGTGGATACTCGCAGTCAGCTGATAGATTTAAAATAGTCTAAACATCTGTAGCTGTTCCTATTCTAAATAAAAGTAGGTTTACCCTTAAAATACGAATGCTGATTTTGTTGTTTTTTTGTTTTTCCGCCATTTTGTTTGGATCAGTCAGAATTTACTGATACTCAGGGGTATTTCTTTTACATATGTGTTAGTCACGACTGTAGAATTTCAAGTCTGTAGCGTGCTCTATACGTCTGCCATATCAATTCAAAAATAGGGACTTCTTCGTGGGACACCCTATATATTATGACAATATTATACAAAAGTTTGATTAACAAATGCAAACAACATACCTAAAGCTGCCAGTTAAATCAGAAGCACCAGGTCGTAGCAAAAGCTGTGTAAGAAAGTTGGCGCCTCTGCTGACCAACTTGCGCTTGAAATCCCAACCATAAACACCTCCATCACCAACGTATCGAGTACCAGAAACAACGTCTAAATTGTTTTCATTCTGTAGTTGTATCATTTTTGGAATAAATTTAGGCTAAAACATTAGAATTTGTATTGTTGAAACAGATCAAAATGTACAGTGAAACATGCTATAATATGACAAGGAAAGGTTTGTTTTATGTGATTCAGCTGAAAATGTATCCAATTTTTATGAAATTTGGACTGTTATGTTTCATTATGCTTTTTCTTTCCAAACAGACTAATGGGGCGACAATGCATGAGGGCTGTGCAGAAAGTAACTTAAGTTTAATAAAAAAAAAGAAATTTTATTCAAATTAAACCAATTGAAATAATTTATCGGCAACTTTTTAGGTGTACGGAGACGAAATATTGAGTGAAGGTGGAATGAGGCAATGGTGCATTCAGTTTAAATATGGCCGCACCAATGTTCATGATGAGGACCGCAGTAGGCGGTCTAATCTTGTGACTGTTGAACTGACGATGAAAATCAACGACAAACTTCATGAAAATTGCCGCTGTATGATTACAGAACCCTCGCTTCATTTCTCCCAAATTACACAAAGTTTGCGGCATGAAATTGTAATGGGGAAGATTGGTTACCATACGTTTTGTGCAAGATAGATGCCAAAAATCTTGTCGGAAGACCACAAATGAATTTACTCGAAGCCTACGACAAGGATGGTAACGCAATTCTCAATCGTGTCATAATGGAGGAAGCTTGTCAATTGTGAGACAAAAAACAGTCAATGGCATGGGGGCACATAATTTCTAACAGGAAACCAGTAAATGTTTGGAAATGTTGGCAGCCAATAAGATTATGGCACGTTTTGGGACGTTGAGGTAGTGCTTCTGGTTGATTTCCTTGAACGTGGAGCAACAATTAATTTACAAAGGTATTGTGAAAGATTGACAAAACTAACCTGAACGATACAAAACAAGTGTTGAGGAAAACTAAGCTCAAAAGTATTGTTTTTCCACAATGGCTAAACGAACCCGAGAGCTCTTGGATGGTTATGGATGAGAGATGCTTTTAGTACAGTGCGGATTTGGCACCTGGCGATTACCACCTCTTTTCAGTGAAGACCTGCCTCACAACATAGAACCTTAACAGTGTCGCAGAACTTCATGTCGGTGAAAACCAGTGGTTGACTACAGAGATGGAATTGAAAAGCTTGTGCATCGATATGTTAAGTGCTCACTATGAATGGTGACTATGTAGAAAAATAGTTAAAGATTGTCCCTTTCAAATATACATAACAAAATTTCTTCTTTTTTTTGGGGAGGTTTTTAATTGCAAAACATAAGTTATTTAAGTTACGGTGTGGTGGGAAGGGGGTTAGACAGCCCTCATACTTTCAAATGAAAGTTTATTATATCAAAATGATTTCAAGTATCACATAAGTAGACCAACAGTACCTCAACCAACTTCTTATTTGGGACGGAAATAAAATGTGGAAGTCAAGCTCCTTCCCATTCCAAGAAATGTCAAAGGCAATTCCAGTTCTCCTTGTGAAAATTGCAGAAACCAATATGACTGGATTTCTCTTGTACAGTAAAGCAGTCTACCCTGTTTGTCAAGAATTAAAACTAAAACATGTTTACGCACTAAGACAGTAGAATCTGAACACTGAACTATCGCACATGCTACTAGCACCGTTACCATGACACAGTGTTCTTTTGTCGAGTGCAGCAAGGTAGCTAGTCCGTTGTATCCAAGTCAACTGTAGCCAGGATTACTGTAGTTTTAGTAATATATAAGTATTGAGCTTAACTTGTCAGATGATATATTTGATAAAATAAAGTTTTATTCAATCAGTTACTATTTTATTTTATTCAGTTCACACAATAAATTATAGGCTGAATGGGTTTTAGCATTAAGATAGACATAATGCAGGTATTGCAGCTGTGTTTCTTTTTTTAGATTATTGCTAAGGTTAATGATTTTTTTAGCCCTTCGCTTTATTGCACTTATGTTTCTGTTAGTAACAGCGTCCGACCAGTCTGCTAAAGTTGGCACCTTCACATAGTTCCCTGACGTTCAGTTTACTTCTGCTATACTCTGCTCCCCCAGTCTTTATTAAATAAAAAAGACTTTAAGAAAAAATATACTTCCTTTACTTAAGTTTTGTTAATTAATGTATTCACTTTCATTTTACTTGTAACCTTACTGTTACATAATTCAAAAATAAAAATGTTAAAATAGAAAAACATTTGTGGGTTGCCAAAAGTACAAAAAATACTAAGTAAAATATTTTAAAGTTTAAAAATTATATAGGGTATGAATTTATTTATGAATTAATATATTATTATTCATTATTTACTACTTTACTTTTATTCTAAATTATTTGTTTACTAAAATTCAACAAAATCAATTTATAACCTCAATTTTGACTCTTCGCGTTTAAATGTAAACAAACCTGTATTCTAATGTTGTCAATCTATGCCAGATCTCTTCAAATACTACAAGTACAGTAAGACCTCGATAATCCGGCACTCGATAGTCCGGCAGACCCAATCCATCATCTTGAAAATTAGCACCCATTAAAAATGTCAGTTTTTGTAATTATTGAGTGATTTAGGCATGGTCTACACTGTCTGTTGGCTCCGCATCCGTTAAAAACAGAGTGTAAAAATCTACTGCTCAATAATCTTGTCCAAAACAAACATTTCAATCAACATTTCTCCTAAACATCAAACCGATTCAAAACAATATGCTCTCGTCGTCCTTTAAAAACATTTCCGGTTAAAGGGAACGTTTAACACTTTCGTTGCTGACAGTATTTTGTTGAACGTATTCCACTCAATGAAGATTATTTAAGTCTTCTGAATCTTGGAAAAAGATAAATTGAATTTTTTGTAATTAGTTGTTCGATTTTGCACGGTTTGGAAGGGGTTCGAAGAATTTGTGACAGGCTGGAGTAAAAATAACAAACCCCCACCACGTACTGACTAACGGAACAATAAAGGGGAATGGAGCCGTCCCTACAATCTCTCTACGCAGTTATTGTTACGTAGTTTCAACGTGCAATTTACGTGTCTACTCCATACAGTACATGTGCGTTTATTTATAGTTCATTCCCTGTTTAAACCATTTTAAAGGAAGACTTCGATAATCCGGTACATTCAATAATCCGGCATCACCAGATCCCCGAGCATGCCGGATTATCGAGGTCTTACTGTATATGTTTTCTTCTATGATGTTAGGATTATAGATAAAAGTTCAGTCAGTACAATCTATTACCAGCCATTTTTGTGTATCACAGACTGACAAAGTTGTCAATCTGTCAACACTATTTGCCACCAATAGTACTTTTTTCCGCGCAAATTTATCTGTAACCTGTGTCATCTTATATTTATTATACAATACTTTCTTAATCTAAATTTATGAATTTTGTAGGTTCGAGAACTGAAAAAGGACTTGTAATAATGAACTATGGTTATCAATGAAAATTCAGACAGACATGATAGCTCAATTTTGATTACACATTATGCTTATAAAAATTCCATCAAAGTCAAATATCAAATAACATGAAATATTATACAGCATAAATTATTTCAAAGCTATTTAGTTTGAAATGAAGCTATTTATTTGTATGAATTAAGCTAAAAATCAAATTGAACAAAATTTAAAACATATAGAAAATTACAAATTGTTATAAATGCAGACAATTTTTCAAACTTACTATTTAGGCCTACTTTTTCTTTTGGAATAATTTATTTTTTATATTTGCTGGGCCCTTATTCAAATGTGCAACGTTTTGGTGAATCACTTCAATTGACTCTATAATATATGGAACACCATTTTTCGACGTTGTAAACACTTTTCACAAGTCTATCTTGCACTAACAAACAACTTAACTGCCATATTTTTTGTTAAAAACTTGAGATTTTTCTCTCACAATCTTGGGGAACAGAGGAACAGGGGAAAGAATATGTGGGATATTCTTTTTAAAAAACTATAAAATGTTAATTTTCAAGTCTTTTACAAAGTACTTACTATGAATTTGATTTTTTTAAAGTGTTTTTCATGCATCTTTTTACAATGACCCGTTTGTCACAATTTTTTAATAGTATCATCAGCATTATTTTCCTATAACTTAAAATGTGTAAAACATGTAAATACTATTTCTGTGGCACGAAAACATCAGTAGAGAGTAAATAAATCATATTAGCATTTGTGAAAAAAAAATAACAGATAGTCATCAAATTTACTAATGGTTAGTGGTAAACAATGTAAAAATATGCTTAGTAATCTACAGTTAAATAGATTTTTTTTTAATGTTTGCTTACATTTTTTACTCTAATGTAATGATTTATGAGCCAATCATTCTTATTCGTAATGTCATGTACCAGTTTATTGTGGAACTTCCTTATACTTTTTCAACGACATAAACGCTTTCAGTTTCAGGTTGCTGTTGACAAAAACTTAAAACACTTAAGGCCGTTGTCCATAATAGCCTTATAACCGGACGTTACTATTTTTATCTTGCATTTTAACAAATCACAACCACAACCAACATTATTAAGAATTTAAAAAAAAAAGATCTTTTATAGTTTTAATTTATTGTTGAAAACAGAATTTGAGTATACAAAGGATGGGAGGGAAATAATGATAATAGTCGATAGCAAGGGGAGGGCACATTTAAGAACTTCGGCGTAGTGTGTAACAAAGTATTTACGCGACCCAAAACAGTGACTGGCAATTTCGTTATTATTCAAATTTTTTTACTATTGACAGGGTGGACATTAGAGGGTTTGGATATCAACGGGCCGAATAACAGGTTGTACTTTAGTACTAATAATAATTAACTTATTAGTCATACCAAGAGTAGTAGAAATAGGTAATACTGAAAGAATTTTTTATCAAACTCCTTTATGAGCATTTAAAATATTTACACTGTAATCACATGGTTCAATATCAAACATTTAGTATATTAGCTCTTGATAAATATTAAACAAAGCTATTTTATTTTAATTTCAAGATAACATTTTGCAAACGATAAAAACTTACATGATGGGAGAGGTCAGCATCCATAATAACTATAAAATTTCCCGTAGCATGCTTCATTCCGTGTACATAAGCAGTTCCTAAGCCTAATTTTTTTTCACGTGGTCGAAGAACCTGTTAAAATATTATTTAAAATTAACTGATCATTTGTTTGAGATAAGTGTTTTACATAAAATAATAGCCCTGGAGAAAACCAATAACTCATAATAATTTATCTTGTTTATGTAGCAAGCGTTCTTTGGCGGTAAACCAAGGTAATTTATTCTGTTATGATCAATCCAGTCCCTTACTTTTTTTTATTAAATTGCCATTCTTTTTTTTTCCTTGTAAATTTGTATCTCAAAAAGTAATTGATTCAAATTGAAATTTTGTAAGGAGTTTTATAGCATGAAGGGCAAACTACAAAAATTCATACATTTTTTTAAACCAACCTATTGAGAAGGGCTGATAAATTTTTGACATTTAAGTATCTCAAAAACATAACTTTACAAAAAATTCATAAAACACAAAAAAATTGGTTTCTCTAGGTTCAAATTCTTGTTGATTTATAACAATTCCAGGAAGAAAAGTACAGTTGTTTAGCCAAAGTAGGTACTAACCAAAGTAATTTAACAAAATTGAATGCAGCACAAAGTAGAGAAATTGCATTATGTGAACTACTTGCACCTTCTTTGAAGATATTTACAGTTACGCACTAACAAATGTACATGTACAGCATCAAAATGAAAATGTTTTTCTGCTTATGTTTTTCCTCCAGTTGGAAAACCCACTAATGTGGCCGTAGCAAAATTTCCAGCTGCGTTAAAATACTCGATTACACTAACATCATAAAATCAAGCAATTGTGTCTGGGCAGTTAGCTGTATAGCAGGAGCGGGAAAACAAACAGCTTGAAATCATGTAAAAGTCTCCATAGTTTTAGTAACTATATTTTAAGCATTCAAAATAATAAATATATCGTTTTTTTTATAAGTTAATGTTTATTTGTATTTTATATATTGCATTAAAGCTAACATTCTGGATCCATAACTATAAACTTTATTGTCTTTTTCAGTAGTAAAACAATATGTTGAATTCAAATACACTTTATTCCTTGTAAAACTGGTTTAAAATTTATCAAAATTTTAAGGATTTCTTTTTTTAAACGTAAGGAAATAGCTGCAATTTAAATTTTCAGTTCAGGCAACATTTAAAATGGCAACAATTCAGACTGATCATCTATTTGTCAGTTAATCGAATGAATATTGTGTCTAAATTATTGAGGCGTTCTTTAAAAATTATTCTATAACTGCGTCACAGAGGTTATTACCGACGCTGTTCAACCGATGACTTCAAAAATTCGCTAATACAAAATGATAATCTCACAATTATTAAGAGAAACTTATCTGATGACTTTACTTTTTTTTTAAATAACTCCTCTGACCTTCATAGACCTTAAGTTCGATCTGGAGAGCTTTGTTATTACTTTTAGAATGAAGATAATGAAACCTCGAATTGGCATTGTGAAATGGAGAATTTCTTCATGCTTGGATTGGAAGAAATTAATGATTGAAAGGAATTTTTAACCAGCTCACACCTGATTTGACCCCTCGGTGACTTTTTCATGAGGGAGTACCACAAGGTTAAGGTTTATAAATATCAACTTCGAAACAGTAAGGAAGCTATTCACGAGGAAGTTGCTTTCATATTTTCACAGAAGATAAACAGCTGGAGTGATACAAAACTCAAGAAGACAAAGTTTTGGCCAAGCTAGAATTGTTGCGCATTCCCGAAACTACTTGCTACAACGGTCAAGTTAATACAGGTAAGAACTATAAAAGATCCTTTGGTTTTTGGATCATTGGTGAATCTCAGACAAAAATAAACTTCTCTTTCACCTTTTTATTCCCTTGACTATTTAGACTATAAGGAACATGCTAAAACACTCAAATTGCAATGTTTGCTCAGCATTAGACTTAATATGTTTATAATTTTTTTAAATAGGTACTCACAATTTTATCAGATCCATATATATTTTCAAGTTGTTTCGCTACTTTTAACGTTCCATCAGGACTACCATCATCAATTACAATGATCTCATAATTTATCTTGCTAAAACATAACATCAATTTTACTTTAATATAAAATGATATAGTTGCACTTCACTTGACAGCCTAACCATATTATAAATCTGATTGCTTTGCTTCAGCAAACAAAATATTCCCTGGATCACCCACTTTGAGGTGTCTCATCAAGAGCGATTCCATAAGTCAGCTGAGTTGAACAAAGACCAAAACATGCCCATTTCAAAGTGAGTTCTGGGATATACCGAAGCTATGTCTTTAATCCAAAGGCCCCTGAACTGAATTCATTTCAATTTATTACCACTGGTGATCCCAAAAAAGTTACCGATAATAAATTATTTTAATAGCTTCATCGTTACATTCCACACATGCCATTATGCCTACATCAAAAGACATAAATTAAAATGCAAATACTTAGTCTTATTAACTAATCACTGTGCAATGCCGATCCCCCTTCACAGTAAAAATAATGAATTTAATAAAAATGTCTCTTTCTCTGCCATACTGGTATTGTTCTTAAACATTTTAAATCTGTAGGCAATTTATAAATTTTAAGAAATTATTGATTTTTCAAATGAAATGTGTAGTTTTAATACTAAAGTATTTTATCACATTTGATCTTATGTTATCAAACACAAGTTTATCAAGGCGTCATTTGTTCCTTATACAAGTATGGATTAGAAATTAATTTCAGAAACATATTTTAACGAATCTTATCAAAAATCACTAACCAATTTAATCACTAACATGACACAAATAGAATAGTAGGCCTATACAGAATGTCCCATAAGTAAGCCGCCAAACTTCAAAAAATTATTTTTAATCATTTTTTCTTTCTCTTGTATAAAAGTTTGGCAGCTTACTTACAGGACACCCTATATAAATATGCATACTTGTACAAAACATTTATGTTGAGATCTATATCATCTCTCGATAAGACATGGCAGTAGGCGGCGAAATCGCCCCAAATAGGCTATATTTAAAGATAATTGTTTATATGGGAAGATTTCATCCCAATAGTCTAAATGTATAGGTAGGCCTTTATTAGCGAATTTCTATAGGAAAACTGAGCTATTGCAGTGGCCCTTACGGTGAGACCCAAGGTCGGGAGTAGCAAATGAGCACCGATCATGGTCCCCAGAACACGTTTTGGGGTGTCATTAAAAATCATATATATATTATGTAGGCCTATATATGTGTTCGCACTCTAGCGGCCGCATTTTAAGTCCGATTTGGTCCAAATTTGGTACACGTGTTAGTTGTCTATGTCGCTCGGATGAGTTCGTTAGCCAAAAAAATCCAACAACCGGAAGTACGTTTTCGACCGAAAGTAACTATTTTTTGAGATTTTAATTATGATAGTGAATTTTTTTTGAGTTTTTTCTAAAAATATAAATGTAGGATGTTATTCTGCACATTTTATTTTTTTACGCGACCTTATAGCTCGCTTGGTTCCCCCAAAATCGACCAAAATGTAAAATACCATAAAAGTACCCGGTTTGAAGCCAAGTGGTGCAAACTCGCGAGGCGCAAACAAATTCTACTAATATATTGCATACACATAGACAGCTGTTCAACGCCTTCGTGAGTAGACCTATTTCCCAAATTGTTGGTTGAAACTCTAAAACATAGGCATATAAACTTAATTTTGGAAATTTGCTCAACTCAGCGGTCCAGCTGCGTGGTCGAATTATTTAATAATAACTTTATTTTAAAAGTATACTAAACTCACAACTAACCAGCCTTTGTCTTATAGAATTCAACTTTCAATTAAAAAAAGTATTATATAAAAAATATTATTACATTTTAACGCCCAGTTCACTTTGATATTTGAATTGCCTATAAAAACACTCTCCTTCAGTAATATAACTTTTTCGGACACATAACCTAAAGTTAACTTTAATGTTTAAAGTACATACAAATTGGAAATAATATACTGTTTTATGAAAAAAATACTGCCAGTAGAGGTACAATACTTCTATGTTTAGGACTATGATTGTTTTACAAAAATGTGTTAGCTTTAAAATAGATAGATTTATGAACTATCGCTCACATCAATACATAATTCTGTGTAAAGGTTTATGCTTTTGTGATTATTTTTTCATAATATTATTAATATAAACTTTAAATACAAAATATCCTTTGCTGCTATTAGTTTGTGTATTTTAATTACCTTAAAACATTGACATATTTTGTGAGGTGATTGTTTTTATTACTTTGTCAAAAACAAACCTTCAAAAAAAAGAGATATGTTATCGCTAATGGACTCCAATCGACAAATAATAAAATAAATAAGAACCGGAACAACAAGGTAAGTTAAATGGGGTCAACGAGCAGGTTTGTTTAAAAGTGCAGGTCAGAGGCGGGCAGTTGTAATCAGTTGTTATGGAATCATTAAAGTAGTTTTCAAATCCATTTTTGTGAAACAACTGTAGTCTTACGTTAACGCAGTTTATAGTTAATGGAAGTAGTACATGATTTGAGTAATATACTTATATATGTTTATAATTCAATGTTTATTAACAGAAACGCAAGCATTCAAAAAAAAAAGCCTGAAGTTTTAGCTTATAGGCCTAGTCTTTAGTCACAATATAATGACGGAAATAAATCTCAAGTAGGTAGCTTGTGATGAACCGTCAACAAGCGACACTAGTTCACTTGACACAAGCTACCTACTTGAGATTTATATTCTAACAATGAATTAACATGATTCAAGGGCCGAAAATCATTAATAACGATGAAAGCTTACATCAAAAGTCGTCCGGATCAGTTTCTGCATCAAAGTAGGCCTACTGGTGTTGGAAACATACTGTGACTAAAGACTATAAGCTAGAACTTCATGATATTTTTTTTCCTTTAATGCTTGTGTTTCTGTTAATAAACATGTATAAGTTATATATAAGTATATTACTCAAATCATGTAGGCCTACTACTTCCATTAACTATAAACTGTGTTAATGTAAGTCTACAGTTGTTCCACAAAAATGGATAATTTACGATTCCTTATGGGAAGGTATGCTTCTGACAAAGTAATAGTAAAAAGTTACAGTTTACTAAAATTCTTTTAGAAAATCTTGCAAATACAGCATTAGTATGAACATTTGACGTACAAAATGAACAAGTGATTATAGCAATTCCAATTTCAGAATTAATAAAAATTAATTTTATATAGCCTATGGCTTGAATATATTTGTGATAGGTTGGCATGACAAAAAAGTAATTGATATATTACTTAGGAGAGTTTAAGTTGTTTAGGTTAGGTATAGAATATACATTTTAAGTTATTTTAGCATGCACTTTTGAAATTGTTCAATTTACTTTAGCCTCGAATTGTAAACTTAAAGATTTGTCAACATTGTAACATTGATTTAATGAGCAAGTTGTTATTGATCTTATATTTTGATTTTTTTTTCAAATATTATATTACTTGTATTTTTTAAAGATTTATTTTCTGATATTCTCATGTGAACGTTTAAACTAAATAAATTTGTAATTTTGAAAGTTGTAACAAACAATATACTGGAATTCAAAATTAGATATCATGATAACGTTGCAGTGCTATTTATGTGTAGGCCTATCTCTGTTATAATATGAAGAGTAGATATATTGTGTATTTTACAAGGTTGAAGGTTGAAATTGATAAATATTGGAATCAGTTCTGTCAAGAGGTCTAGTCATTTTAAACAATAATAATACAGATAAAATTGTATAATGTATGTAGCCTACTAATATGATGATAATATGGGTGTAACTTTACTATTCGACTCTAGGCTAATATGAATACAGGTAAACAAACTGTGACTAAATAGGTTAGATTAGAACCTTTTAGGTATTTTTTTATTATTATTTTTGCATTTCTGTTGCCATAGGTTTAAGGTTAGCCCAGAGTCGAATAGTAAAGTTGCGCTATAATATGTAATATACAGATACAAGAGTATTACAGAACCTCTATACTTTTAAGTAATTTACAAATTTAATCATTGTTATCCTACCTATATCTAACAATTAAGGAATTTACCTTTTTTCCATGTTTTCAACAATTAACCAAATTATTATTGGCAAATTTTCTCTTTCATTATATGTGGGTAACAAAATGGAATATTTATCCTGTTGTTTACTCTCTGGCAAAGTCATTTTGTGAATATTTTACTATAAATTAAAAAATTGGTAATGTATCAAGATGAAATTTGTAGGTTATGGTAAACACGCCATCAAAGCAGAAACTTTGTTGTTCTTTTTGTTACTACTGCCTTCAGCTGTTTCTGACACAAAAGACAAAACGAGCCAACAAGCCAACTTAACTGCTGATGACAATTTCACTCGATTTCACCGCCATTGTAATAATAAAAGCTGAAAACCAAGAATATTATACAACAAATTTATTAATTATTATAATATTTATTTTCTGGTTCAATGTATACATTATGCACAAAAATTTTAACAATGTACTATTAACTATTATTGTACTAAAAATGATCATGACATAATATATCAAATTAACTTCGGGTTTACTATTTTTAACTCCCTTTTCAAATTAATAAAATTTTATTTGTAACGCTATAAAATTGTTATTTCTATTTCGGAATTAAAAATGGCACGTTCATTTATCATAATAAAATAGTATTATTTTGACATAAACATACTATATGTTCCAATTATAATATCTATATTATTATGTTAGTTGTTATCATTTTAGACTATTGATCAAAATCACCTAATACTGTACATGGATAACTAAATGAAATAAGGGAAATAAAACAATGGCAGTATAACAAATAACTACAAAATGCATAAATAATTTGAAACGTAATACTATAATCTATGGAATTTATTCGGCAAAAATATAAGTAAAAAAACTAAAATTTGCATATCCAAATACATTATTTTTTGTACACAAATAAAAATAATCAAGATAGGCTATATCACGTATAATAATATGCTACGATTTTTTAGATAGCGAACAAATGTTGGCAACACTGAAATTTGCGTGTTGCTGTTGATGTACTTTGTCATAAACACGAGAAGTTAGGTTATGCATCCTAGTTTTGATATGAGTTTCTTTCAGATCTTTATCACTAAATATATTTTATTTATTTCATATAGCTGACATATTATTTAATAAACATAAAGTATGGAGGAATCAGAATGTGAACAGAAAAACGATGAAATAAAGAAAGAAGATGTTACTGAAGATTCCTCTGCTGCTTTATCAAGAGATTCATTATTATTAACGTAAGTAGATTTTAACATTTATTGTTGAAAAAGTTACACAGGAACTTGGTTACAATAGTCCAGTAAATTAAACATTTAACCAGTTAAACTGCTAAATTTGATTACTTTTGATACAAGCTGGGCCTACTTGTGTACAATTACACAAGCTCCTTAAGTCAGAGTAGCCTATAATGATTGTCTTAAATT
Organism: Philaenus spumarius; assembly: GCA_018207615.1. Classification (NCBI taxonomy): domain Eukaryota; kingdom Metazoa; phylum Arthropoda; class Insecta; order Hemiptera; family Aphrophoridae; genus Philaenus; species Philaenus spumarius. The sequence goes on from JAGFPH010005339.1 coordinate 53,895, forward strand.
ACAATTAATCCTCCAATTTATGTATTGTAATCGAGGCTTGACAATTACATTTGTTGAGATTGTTTTTTCCAGATGTATTGAGATTTATAGGCGATGATAACCACCTAGGTTTTTCGCCTATAAAAAAAGTTGAGATTTGGACCCTAAATCAGAAAATGTGCTAAGAAAGTTATTACTTAGGCCAGTGCTTGTCTTGTGTGCACACTATTTACCAAAACAATATTTCAAGTCTCCCGCCCTTATATGTTAATTTTAGTAGAGTAGCCTATTAGAAGTGATTGTGTGGTAATAAATATCACACGTAACTTAATACAGTAAAAGAAGCGAGTCTTATTTGATTCTCTTCATAAGTAACATAGTTTGCATTTTTACTACCATTTTGAGTAAACTTCTCAGAAAATTAGATATGAAGGTTAAAATACAGTGTACCCTAAATATATTATGCCACCTAACTATATTACACCAGAAAGATGTAGAAAAAAGAATTGTAACAATTGTATTTAGTAATGCTAAGCAATTATATATTGTAGTAAGTTACACGTCAATGTGGTATAATATATTATGTTTACATATTATGTAAACAGCTGACACTATTTGTAAAAATTGTAAGTGGCACTTAAACAAAAATATCAAGAAACTGAACATAACCTTACATCTCAATACCGGTTACAGTAGCCTTCATATAAGGTTTACGGAGTTAAACCTTTTTTGAAAAGCTTAAATATCTGGCTTCTTGATATTGAGGTTATTGAAGCTCTTTTTTGTGCGCCTGGCTAGGTGCAATTAAGATTAGTTTTCTCGCCGCTGTTTTTATTTGGTTGGAGGTAGTTTCAAGCCTTAGCTGAGATCACTGAAATTTGTATAATTATATGATTAATTTGGTAGCAAAACCTTCTGTTCTGCAAACATTTTGAACCTTGCACAATAAAGTATAAAATGATAAAATTTTATATAATTATGAGTAAAATTTGTTTTGTTATTTAAAGATGTTTTTTAGTTTTTTCATGTCTGAATGTTTACGTGTATTAATGTATTTAGTGCATAAGTAGAACAAATTATTTTATTTTATTATCTAGGAATACTTTAGTTTTTTTGTCATGTCTGAATGTTTGTACATATATATCATGTTAGTGCTATTAATTGTATACTATGTATGTGGAAATAAATTCTTTATTATTATTATTATTATTATATATCTCGTTTGTAAAGTTAAAAAAAATTGGTTCAATCAGGATTCTGTATTTTAAATTTAGAAAAAGGAATGCTCTTAAGATCATTTATTTGTCCCTGGTTTGTAAAGTTGCAGAAAGATTGGTACCATCAGGGTTCAAGCATGTATATTTCAAATGGAGAAAAGGAATGCTTGTAAGATCATTTGTTGGTCCCTCTGTATGCTTGTCACAATCGATTTTCTCCAAAACGGATAAAAGTATTAGGCTACATTAAACTTAACATAGTTATAAATCACATTAACTCCCACTGAGTACCACACATACCAATAATTAGGACTCAACAAATAACCCTTAAGAAGGCGTGCAAAAAAGGTTACACAATCAGTCGGGTACCAAAGGCCGCATTTGCTGAAATTGTATTTAATAACGACTTAGCGTTAAATAATTGGAGTAGTATAAATATTTGTAATGTTTCCTTGTCTCAAGGCAATTTTGTTGATTCACAAGGATGGTAATATATAGAAAAGTTCTTCATTGATTTGAATTATATAAAAATTTTAAGATGTCAAACTTGTGGTTGAACTCTAAAAAAAAAAAAACTAGAAACTTTTTTTAGAACTATTTATTATTACAATAGAATAACGCAGAAAAGAAACCATTAAGCAATGAAAGAAGAAGGTACACTACTTGTATATTATTTAATTATAAGTTCTGCAGTCACAAAAAATACGTACATTTTCGGTACAATGGAGTTTAAAACGTACATTTTAATGACTATTCATTATTGAAATACAAAACATTACAAAATGAAAAAAGATGTACCTTACTACTTGTGCATTATTTTTGTACTAGTTCTAGACTCACGAAAAAACTAGAAACTTTTTAAGGTAAAACAACAAAAGAGATAAAACATGTAAAAAGGATGCATGTACCTTACTTGTATATTACATTTTTATGAGTTCTAACGAAAATGTCTTAGTCCTATTCTGATGATGAACTCCGACCTTTACTGTCTCCAGTACATGTAAATTTCGTATGTTCTCTGCAAACAAAGAAACTACAGCAGGGGGACTTCTGTTTTTGGCATGTCCGCATAAGTAACATCTTCCAGCCAAGGGTTGATGGTCGTCTTTTTCCACTGAAGGCATACCGGTATATTTTTAAATTATTTCTCTCAGCAACAAAGGAAGCGTTGATAAAGAACACCGCTTTGTCATGTGTTCCTTGCAGAGGTCTTTACCCAAACTTTTTAAGAAAGTTCTTCTATTTCCTTTTATGTTGCTTCATAAAATGACAAAGCTATTGATTCCACTAATGTTCATTATTGCAAAGATAATAGTCAATGGCCAACAGTTACTTCTTCTTGACACTGTACTTATAAGCAGATTTCATTTGGTCCGCTGTGTCGACTCCACCTTTATATTTGTTATGTTATAACATGTAAGAATGAACGGTTTCGTTTTCTCACCACTATCAGGGTCAATCGCATCTGTATGATGGAATGTAGACAACAACAAAACCACTGTTTTATGATTGGGCACATACGATAACAATGTGCAGTCTCTCTGATATGCAAATAAACTTGAACGCGGTGTACTTCCTTTATTATTTATAAAAACTGGGGGTACTTCTTTTTTATTAAGGTACTTACAACAGTAATACGATGTTGGTTCAAAAGTTCATTAGCAAGTGGTATAGACCCGAACCAGTTGTCAACTGTTAGGTGTCGTCCTGTTCCTGATATTGGAGCTATCATTCAAAGGGTTACGTCTCTTTCAGTGTTGCTCACTCGGTGTGGACTCTCGAGTTAACACTTCTAGCGTCACATAGATTTTTATCCCAAAACGTGCAGGGTTGTTAGGAATGTATTGTCTAAATCCACTAACTTCTTCGAAATGTCTCTAACATTTCATTAACAGCAACATATTCACTTAGTGAATAGTACTGTTGACAATGTTGCACAAATTCTTCAAATAAAGAGCGTATTTGTCACTAGCTTTGCGCTGTCGCTTCGTTCTAATGTCATCAAACCTCATAGCTCGTAATAAAAACTTGAAACGTTTTATTGACATTGTGGAGCGAAAGTAATTTATGCCAAGTCCATCATTTGCCCATAAATCTTCCATACGTGTATGAGAGGACCGTAGCACTCCAGCGAGAAATAACAAACCTAAGATGGCATGGATTTCCAATCGATCAGTCTGTTTTGAGTCCCTCACACAAGAAAAGTTTGCTTTATTTCGTTCCATCCAAATATTGGTGTATTCAATAATCTTGTCAATAAGAGAGTCAGGGGAAAAAAGCTTCCATGTTTCATATGGTATTTTTGTTATCATTGCTTTACCTTTTGGTGAAGGCAAATGAACTCCGATTCTTTTTGTCCTAATTATGTTGTGTCGTTGGATTCTTCCACGTAAATTAGCATTGTCCATATGAATGTTTTATTTAGTTTCTCTATCTCTTCCCAATATGAAATTTAATATATGAATATAATTATGATTGTCTCTTTTTTCACTTTCCTCTGCTTCTTCTACTTCAGATAGTTCAAGAGCCATTTCTGAGTCCGTATTATGAACACTATGTTCTAGTTGATGACTGGTAAAACCCTTCACGTTCAATTTAATTTTCATTAACATTTTCGATATCAGCATAGTCCTCACCATCTGCAAAAAGTTGTCTGGGCAGTAGCTCTCTACCAGGTTCAGCATTTCTACCAAGTCTTCTTCTTGAATTTATTTCTCAACACTATCCAGTAAAGAAAGCAAGCGTTTTTGTTCTTCACTATCCATTGTAGGCGAACAACTTTATTGAGAACTGACCATAAAAAAATCTAACATCTTATCTACAAATAATATTTACAAATTTACAAGAAAACTCGAAATTGTTTGTCTACTGTATTCTAAAATACAAAAAATTAAAGTAAAAACCAAAATTACTACGAATATTTACAAATAGAAACAATGACCCAGTAGGTCGTGCGGCGTACCAATGTCCACACAAAGAATAATGCAGTAGGTCGCACAGTGTACAAAAGACCGCACATCTTGTTAAACCGTCTAGGTCTAGACAATCCAAATGCAAACAGCGAACAGGTGTTTTTCCCAAGCGGTGTTGGCAGGAGTAATGGGAGATAGATGTGAAGAGCAGAGGGGTTAGGGGAGGTAACGGTCTGATTGCTACACTAAAAATTATTTTTACTGTGGAGTTTTGTAAGCCGCGCGCCCTATTAAGGGTTAAGGACAAAGTTTGATAATCCTATAAGTAAATAATTTATGCACAACTAAATCGAGTGATCGATGAGATAAGTGGACACTAATGGCGAGCAGGCGCATGGTGGGGCGGACATGTGGGTTGAAGCCTAAGCTAATGCACTGGCTTTACACCTCTGTGGTAAGACTGGCCATGACGTACAGTGCCATTGTATGGTGGACAAGAACAGAGGTCCAGAGTGTGGTAGCGGGTCTGGCGAGAGTTCAACGTCTTGTCTGCCTTGCTATCACAGGAGTAATTAGCAGTGCTCCCAGTGCCGCTTTGAACTGCTGTCTGGACCTTCTTATACTGGACTTTTTTATCAAGGCTGCAGCGAGCAAGAGTGCTTATCGCCTTCAATGCGAGGAACTCCGGACACATGGCCCAAGGAACTTAGGGCACCCCAGAGATCGCCGGAGGATGGACACATGACATGATCTCTGACCACATGAAAATCAATTACTCCTTCTCAAAACCTTTCCGAGTGGTAATACCGGATCGCGAAGAAAGGTCTGAAGAAGGAGACCCCTTTCTGAGTGTGAGCTAGAATGGTACACGGGCGGCTCAAAAACAAAGGGGAATTCAGGTGCAGGAATCTGTGGTAGAAACCCAAGGCAGGAATGTGTGCTGCCGATGTGGGAAAATCCAACAGAATTCTAAACAGAAATTACGTTCTACTGGAATGTGCCAGAGAGAATCTTAGACTCAGTCATGTGAACAGAGAAATTTGCATTTATACACATAAAATGAGCTCAAATGAGTTCAGGTCAAAACTAGTCTGGAAATGCTTCGAATACATGAAACAGCTTGCGGGTCTCAACAAGGTGACACTCTGTTGGGTACCTGGACATGTTGTAGATGGAAACGAATGTGCAGACAAGCTGGCAAACAAGGCATCAGCTTCTGAATTCACAGGACCCCAATTTTTCTGTGGCATACCCAAGACAGCAGCTATGCAGGTGGTTGCCGACTGGGCAAGGAAC
>JAGFPH010005339.1:61477-98972 GCA_018207615.1 Philaenus spumarius
GAATTATGTTCTTGACATATAGAAAATTTTGAAACATTATGTACTAATGCCTATAATTAATTTTTTACATAAGATATAGGCAGTCGTTGTTATACGCTGTCCGGCTTTACGCGATTTCGTTTTTACGCGGTAAAAAAAGTCCTTGAAAGGTTTAGTATTTGAGCTGAGTTGTTTGAAATGTAGACTACAGTTGATATTCTTATAAGTTATTGGAGCGTTGTTTGTCATCTCACTCTCCCCTCAAGGTCAGTGCTCTCATCATAATGGTACCTTTACCCATCCTTACTTGCTCGTTCATTGTCTGGGTTTGTCTATTTTTAGAACTTAGTCATGTCAAGGCATCAAACTATCGTTCGCTGTCAGTAGTGAAAATATTGGTTACGAGTGATAAAACGTAGTAAAATCTTTTTCTTTAAAAATATTTTACTATAATTTTAATTAATTCTTTAAAATTAATTTGACTTGCTGTACACTAAATTGATGTCTCCAACTAAATCACAGTATGCCATTGACCTTCATTTGAACAAGTCCACTTGTATTCACGCAGAGGTGTATTGTAGGGAAATCCCATCTTGTGTGTTTTGTTGTATTTGCGAGTGTTTCGCCGACGTGGTATTTATACAATGTTATTAAATTTGTACAATAATAATTACAGTGCTACACTATAATAATTATTTACGAATTTTGTATGTACTTTATTGCTATTTATACAGTAGGCCTATTTTTTTCTTTTTTTAGCAACCGCGAATAATCAAAACCGCGAATACCAAGTCTGCGAATGTCAAGGGATTACTGTACATTATTTGTGGATGTAACTTGCATATAACATATGAAATAGTCAAAATATATCAAATTTATGAAGTGGAACAAAAAAAAGTAATTTCCCAAAGTATTATACCAACCGTAGATTTTACATTAATTAAAACAAAAAGAGAATGATTGTTATTGATTTTTGGAGATGTCTTGTATTGCTTACAATAGCCTACACCATTTAAGAATAATCAAAATATTGAGTTTTGAATTGTAGAACTTAAAAACGTTTCATGATGGCATTTCACCTCCTGTCCCCTTTATCTGCAAATGTCAAAATACTTAAATTTTTAATTATTTGTCCAGTTTAATTATGACTCAACTATGAAATCTGGTCATCTGATTATTATAAAGGGAATCTAGAAAAAATTATGTCTGAGTGTTTTCTTTGTGATTATTATACTTTTGAATTAATATATTATAAAATGTTACACACAATTTATTAGGCACTAAAATTTCTGTTTTTTAAATCGATCCACAGTAAGAATTTTTCTTAAAATTGGTAGTAAATTCATCTTTACTACAAATTCTCAAGGAATTCTATTTAAAATAAAGTGATACGGTAATTTAAAAAAAGTACTAGGGGAGACCTAGTACCGCGTGCTTCGCACATCAACCCCCATACTTGTTCGCTTGCACAGTAGGTTAATAGTAAATTACACACACTAAAAAAGACTGCAAATTATTTGGTTTCTGTCGTGACCAAGTTATTAAAGTACACACACATTAGAATAATTGTGTTTTATTTCAAAAATATAAACTTGAATGGTTGCTAAGCAACAAACAAAACTTAAAAGTCCAGAACATTATCGTAATAGAAACAGCTGATTATAGGAAATAGCAGATACCCATACAACACATCTGAATATAAACATAGATCATAACATTCTCCCTCGCTTATTTGGAAGAAAAATACAACTACTTTGAAAGAATATAGTCTTCTCGAACTGGTCTTGGGGAGCGGTCGGGTAGATTTACTTCTAGAGGCTGGTCTGGTTCTATATGTTTGGGATGTGCTGGAGGTTTGTTCGGAATCCTTGGTACATCATAAGATCGCTTAGGTTCAAATGTTACTGTCTTTTTTTTATAACTAGAGTTTGTCTGAGCTGGTTGATGTGTCTTTTGATATTTCTTCCACTGTCCAGTGTCACGATGTAGTGTCTTTTACCTAGCTTCTTCTTTATCAGTCCAAACTGCCATACTTGTCTGTTGTCCTGAATATTTGAACTTGTACTCTCTCCCCTTCTTGAATTGAACGGACGGGTTTTGAAACTGGTAGGTAGCTTATTTTGGGGCTTTGGTAAGGGAAAATTGAATCTAGTCGGATTCTTAGTTTTCTGTTTAGGTACAATTCAGCAGGTGTCTGGTTACTAGCTAATGGAGTAGCTCTGTAGCGGAATAAGATTCTTCGCACTTTTTCAGTCAGTGTTCCAGGTTCTTCATAAGCTGATTTCAGTTTGTTTTTTAAAGTTTGGACGTTGCGTTCTGCAAGACCATTCGTTGCTGGATGTCCAGGGGCAATAAACTTTTGCAAAATTCCGTTATTCTTGGAATAAGTTCTGAACTCTTCACTCGTAAAGATTGTTGTGTTGTCTGAAACACATTCTTTTGGATATCCATGTGTTGTGAATATCTTGTTCAGGAGCTTGATTGTGTTTGAAGATGAGGGTGCTTCCTTTAAACCTTTGATTTCAGCCCATTTCGATTTTGCGTCAACACAAACAAGAACATAGTGATTTTCAAAAGGGCCTGCATAGTCTATGTGTATTCGGTCCCAATTGTTTTCAGGTAGGTTCCATGGATGTACTGGTACTTTAGGAGGACTTGGTTTCACTAGTGCGCAACTTTTACACTCCTTTACAAGTCTTTCAATTTCTCCATCAATTCCTGGCCAATAAACGTAGCGTCGAGCTAGTTGTTTCATCTTAGTTATACCCATGTGGGTTTCATGAAGTTCACTGAGAACTTCAGAGTGTAAAGTTGGAGGAATTACGATTCTATCTTTTCGAAACAAAATACCATCAAGTAAGGTGTATTCTGAGTTTTGGCATATTTCATTCATATCCTTGTCTTTTGCAGTTTCTTCTTTGATTGTATTTGAGGTTATTTGATAGTTTGATATTTGAAAAATTGATTGAAAATATATCTGGTTTACCTCTTCTCCAACTTATTGATCTATTGAATGACTGCATGACTTTACTGAAGCTTGTGACAAACAATCCACATTTTGATTATCACTTCCCTTCTTGAAACGGACGATGTAGTCAAATCCTGAGAGAAATGAAGCGTAGCGCAGTAGGCGAGCTGAAGTCATTTGTGGTAAGGCTTTGTTTTGGTGGAAAATCCTTGTCAGTGGCTCGTTGTCTGTAACTAGGATGACTATATTGCCAATTAGATAATTGTAAAAATGGTTCACACCAAAAATGATTGCCAATGCCTCTCGATCAAGTTGACTGCAGTTCATTTCACTTGTATTAAGAGAGCGGGAAGCGTAAGCTATTGGTCGCTCAACACCTTCAACTTCATGACTTAGTACAGCTGCAACGCCTGTAGGACTTGCATCAGTAGTCATGATGAGGGGTAGATTAGGGTCAAATGGAATGATCACTCGATCGCTGCAGAGTTCTGATTTGAGTTTGAGAAATGCTTATTCACACTTAGCTGTCCATATCCATGGTTCTGATTTTTTGAGTAGACATCTGAGTGGAAAAGTCATTGTAGAAAAATCTGGAACAAATCTTGAGTAATAGGTTACTAAACCTAAAAATCTTTTGAGTTCTTCAACATTGTGTGGGCGTGACATGTTTTCAATTGCTTGAATTTTGATTAGAGATTTACTGATTTTGTTATATTGAACAACATAACCATAACAATGACCATGACCATGAAGATCTTAACAGTTTCATATTTGTATAGACTTTTATGCAGTGCATATTTAGCAATAGTTCATAAAATATAGTTGTTTTCTTAAATATTTAGGTCTCAGATAAGTTAATCAATCTAGGACTGTCTCTATGGGTAAACTAATTCAGTTTTTAACATTGTATAATCTGTCTACATGTTTAAGAGTTCCTTAATTTAAATTAATTAAAGTTTAGGTTAAGACAAACTCAAATCCATTTCATCTCAGCAAATACTATTTAATTATATTTAGTAAATTTATTTACAAATATAACATATTATAGTCGGCCTAAAAACATTCAATTCAGTTGGACCTTCAGATTTTAGGTTAAAAAAACGGGGATTACGAGGGCAGCCATTTTTTCAGTTTCCGACTATGTTGCTCGGCCATCGGCCTCGGATCAGAAGATGCCTAGGTAAAATAACCGATGTATATCGGGTATTTTTACGGTATTTTATGTTTTGATCGATTTTGGGGGAACCAAACGAGCTTTAAGGTCGTGTATAAAAATAAAATGTGCAGAATAATATCCTACATTTATTTGTTTAGAAAAAACTCTAAAAAAATTTCATACTCGTATGAAAAATCTCAAAAAATAGTTACTTCCAGTCAAAAAAAGTTCTTCCGGTTGTTGGATTTTGTTTGCTAAAGAACTCGTCCGAGCTTCATAGACATCCAACATGTGTCCCAAATTTGTACCAAATCGGACTTAATATATGATTGTTAGAGTGCAAACACATATGTACATATGTTACTTCCGGACAAAAAACATGCTTCCGGTTGTTGGATTTTTTTGACTAACGAACACATACGAGCGACATAGACAACCAATGTGTGTGTACCAAATTTAAACCAAATTGTCTTAAATGTGGCCGTTAAAGTGCGAACATATATATATATATATATATATATATATTTACTTAAAAACGTACTTCCGATTAGATTTTTTGGTTAACTAACTCTTACGAGCGACATAGTATACCAGCGTGTGTACCAAATTTGGAGCAAATCGGACTTACAATACGGCCGTTAAAGTGTGATCACATACAGTAGAACTTGGATAATTCGAAGCTGAAGGGGACCATTGTAAAAATTCGAACCATCCAAAAATTCGAATTATAAAAGTAAAACAGTTTTTCGATTTTTAGGTTCTCAAAATGATTGAAATAAAAACTATGTTGAATATGTTTATTATATAAGGTTTAGGCCTAATTTCACCAATCAAAAGAAAATGTGCTTTTGTATTATGTACAATACAGGGTGGGCCATAAGTCACTTGACTAAAATGCATTGCGATAGTAAGTATTAATTTATTATAAAGTATAAGTTAAGTATAAATGTTTACAATTAAAATATTGAATTGCCCTACCCAATAACAAACACATACCTAAAGTTAATTTTCAAAGTGTCCTCCATTATTTTCTATACACATATAACATCTTTTAAGCACAGAAGCGCATATAGTGTCAGTGATGCCTTTGGTAGATAATTCTTCAAATACAGATTCAATACGTTCTTTTAAATGTTGCAGATCCCTTGGTTTCTCTGAATAAACTTTGTCTTTTACAATTCCCCAAATTGAAAAGTCCATTGGGGTGATGTCGGGTGATCGCGCAGGCCATTCAGTTGTACTTCGTCTTCCTATCCATTCTGTAAAAGTCTCATTCAAGAAATCTCTCACATTGTTCCCGTAATGAGGAGGAGCACCATCTTGCTGCCAAATAAATTTTTCACGAATAGGTTGTAGTTGTTTGAATGCAGGGCTGTTTTATAACTCAACTACTACCTCAAGTAACATATCATGGTAATTAACATCATTGACCATTTGTTCAAAAAAGAATGGTCTAATTAGTCCCCCAGCAAAGATTCCAGCCCACACTCATACTCCGGGGGCATTTAATTCAGTCTGCATGACTAAATGTGGGTTTTCAGAAGCCCAGTTAACACAATTATGTCTGTTCACTCTACCATTAAGTTTGAATGTTGCCTCATCGCTCCAAAAAATGGATTTATAAAATGTAGGCTATTGTCAGCTTCTTGTCTTATTACGTACCACTCATAAAATTCCATTCGCCTGTCATAATCATCTTCATTCAAACCTTGCAGTAAAGTAGGCCGATATGGTTTCAGCCCTACCGTTTTTAACATTCTTCTAACGCTCGTTCTAGATATACCAAGCTCACTGGACGATCTTCGGGTTGATTTTGATGGCGATTGGACTAAACTTTGCGCTACAGTCATGACGTTTTCTTCTGTTTTAACAGATTTAGACCTACCTGATCGTGGAAGATCCGCTACAGACCCAGTCATTTCAAATGTTTTATTTAAGTTATGAATGGCTTGTCGTGATAATGGTCTACTGTTTGGGAAATGCTGCACAAATGACTCTACTACATCTTCGTAACTATGATCGTGTAACCACCACTGCTGAAGAATAAAAACACGTTTTCTTATTGGTAGCTTACTATTCATGATTAACTTATTAAGTTAATTAATTAACTTAATTAATTATAAAACTTAATCAACTAAAATCACTTCTAACAAGGTGCTAACTTCAACATAACCTCAAAACAATACTATTGTTTTGTTGTAACAGCTGACAGGTTACAACTAGAGTCAAATTGACACTAAGTGACTGCTAGTGTCAAGTGATTTATGGCCCACTCGTATAATAAGAAATATATACTGTACTTTAACAAAGTATTGTGAAATGTCCGATGGCCTTGTAAAATTAATTGTTTTTACGTTTGCAAAATCCTCAAGTACGTTAAGAGAATGGAAAACAGCTTCACTTACACTGGTTTGTCCTTCAATGTACCGCCGAAATTCAGGCAATTGCTGAAGAGCCTCAGTCGTTATAAAGATTAGGGAATCTTCAACTTAAGCTTCAACGTCTTCTAAATCGGACATTCGGCACATTTTTTGTTTTTAATTTCTTCTAAAAAGTTCACTTGGATGCTAATCAGATTTCTTAACGAAAACAGCTTTTTTTAAACAATTTGCTATGGTTGTTGTGACGTTTTTAAAAAAAACAGCGTGCAAACAATAGTTTCAACTTAAGAACAGCTGACAGACTAAGAACCCGTTTTATCTGCATTGAAGTCGACCTTGACCGATTCAACGTTCAATCGTAGTAAAGTAAGCCGTCCCGCAAGCGTTGTTTAGACGAAATAGTTTTGTATTGAGATGAAGTGATTCTTATTTAATTGTATACTTCAAGTTGAAATAGTTCAGTGCGTAATTAATGTTGTGATAACCACCGTATCCAGTTTGAAAAAACCTGCTTAAAATTGTTGGATTTTTATGGCTAACGAACTTGTCCGAGCGACATAGACAACCAACGTGTGTACCAAAGTTGGACCAGATCGAACTTAAAATACAATTGTTGGAGTGGGAACAAATATACACATATGTTACTTTCGGTCAAAAAGCATGCTTCTCACTGTTTAATTTTTGTTTTTGCTAACAAACACGTCTGAGCGACATAGACAACCAGTGTACCAAATCTGACTTAAAATGCGGCCGTTAGAGTGCGAACACACACATATATATATATGTATTTTCTAACGACACCCCAAAACGTATTCTGGGGACCATGATCAGTGGTCATTTACTACTCCCGACCGTTGGTCTTACCAAAAGGGTCACTGCAATAGCTCATCTTTCTACGGATATTCGCTAACTAGTATAATATTCCTTGTGACATATGAAGAACACTAATTTAAGTGAAGTGTGGGGGAAGTAAAAAGGCTATATCTTTCACTTCATGTTCATAGATATATCGTTATTTTCCATTATCCAAGTAATGATACACTTCTCTACTACCTTCCCCTCATCTATATATCTTACAGTTCACACATCTCATAAACTATGTAAGTTGTAAGTTGCAGCCAGTGTATCTTTTAATATATACAAACAAATTAACATTTTGAGTATTCTATACTATTTCATATTTCAACCAACTAATTTGAGTCTTACTTTCAGCTTAATCAAGAAGATGCCCTTAGAGGAGTAAGTTTTGAAGCATTGAGTCATATAATGGCATCAACATGTCAAGTAGGCAGTGGACAGTTTGAAATGGTTTCTAACAACTTCCCCCAACCAGCTGACTACCACAACACTCCCACTTCGATTGGGACTTTCAATCCACCTGGAGAAAAAACGGAAGAACCTATCGCCGAAGCAGTATATTCAGACGAAGACGAGCGGAGTAGTGATATCGGCGTAATGTGTTCCGCTTGCAAGATGAGCTTTCCAAATTCGGCTGAACTACTGAATCATCGACGAACTGTCCACCGCGGACAAATTAGCTGTGAATATTGTGGCAAAAATTTTGCCAATAGTCATAATTTAAAGATACATTTGTACTCCCACACCGGGGATAACAGAGTTAAATCGTTCTGTGGAACGTGCGGTAAGGGTTTTGTGAAACCATCGGATCTACGGCGTCATCAATTGATTCATAAAGGACGCTATAATTGCTTAGAATGTAATTTGACATTTAACAATGCTGATGAAGTTAAAGAACATACTAAAACACATTCAGACGTACAGGAATCGTGCAATGATTGTAATAAAGAATTTATCGAACCTAAATCAAACGACAAAGAGTTGTTTACTTGCGATTCGTGCGGATTAAGTTTTGAAAGCAAGTTTGATTTAAAAGCTCATTCTTTAAAACACACAGTTAATTTGCATTGCTGCAATGTATGTGGTAAAACATTTAGCCGACCATCTGATTTAAATCGGCATGCTGTGATTCACACGGGAGAAAGACCGTTTGCTTGTAATATCTGCGAAATGAGTTTTACTAATTCCAGCAATCTTCGAATGCATCTTATGACACATTCCGATACTAAGCCACATCCTTGTGGTATGTGCGATAAATCTTTTCGTAGATTGTCCGACCTTGAACGCCATTCGTGCTTGCACAGTGGTGCCAGACCTTATCTATGTACTTTATGCGGGATGGCGTTCACAACTAGTTATAATTTAAAAATCCATTCCTTAAAACATTCAGGAGGTCTACCTTACCCATGTACGCAGTGTGAGAAGTCCTTTAGTAAACCGTCAGAATTGCAAAGGCATAGTTTAATACATTCTGGAGAACGACCATTTACTTGTCCACAGTGCGGAATGGCATTTTCTAATTCTAGCAACCTCAGAAATCATGTCATAACTCACTCAGGTCGAAGGCCTTATCCTTGCAGCATTTGTAAGAAAGCATTTACAAGACCGTCTGATGTTAAAAGACATATTCTAACTCATACAGGAGCTCGCCCATTCGCTTGCCAAATTTGTGGGCTAGCTTTTGCTGATTCTTCTAACCTAAAAAAACATACTTTAACACATTCCAAACATATTACTTCATCACAATCCTATGCATGCAGTCTGTGCGAAGTGTCTTGTAGCAGTCACGATGAATTAGAATCTCATATCGTAAGTCACAGTGTCAGCGGTGATTTACAGAAGGATTTTTTGGGTAAAATAAACGGAAAACATTACACTTGTGCAATATGCGGTGTTAAGTTTGTTCATGCTATTCATCTACAAGAACATTCCTTAACGCACGACCGGGAACATTCATTCCAGTGCGAAATTTGTGACAAATCATTTTCACAAGAATTATTTCTCCAGCGGCATTTGTTGACGCACACGGAAGCAAGACCGTACGAATGTCCCGAGTGTTTTAAATGTTTCAAAAGTTCGTCTCATTTGAAAAACCATATTCCAATACATTCCGGTGTCAAACCGTATACTTGTGAAATTTGTAATAAATCGTTTTTGAAAAACGCTTCGTTAAGAAGACACCAAGCGACACACTCTAGAGGAGACCCTGTCTCTTGTGGTGTTTGTGGAAAAGCTTTCCTCAACATGGAATATCTGAAGAAACATAGTGTCACCCATGTTGATTCATAATGTTCATCAATAAATAGGTTTTCAAATTATATCAAATACTTATCAGTGGAATATTATCTCTCTTATCTGGCCTTTGTTATTCAGCTTGGCATTCATAATTCAAGAATAGGTTTAAGCAATGATGAATGGTGTAAAAGTTAATACAAACTCTCATATTCTGTAAAAAAGTTATCTTTATATCAGGTTACATTTCCATAATGTTTTTATAGGCATTTAGTACAAGCGATCTAAACACATACAGATCTAAATGCAAAACTTTATTCTTCACAGTTCAATTAAACTTGATTGCTGTAGAAACACATATATTGCCTATAAAGCCCAGATAAAAGAGGTACTATAACATCTTAAAAGTTAATTTATACAGGCATAAGCCAGGAACGTAACAAGAAGGAACTGAGCTGTCGTTGAATCATCTATATTATAACGGTCTCGGTCTGTCAAACCGCTATTTACTGTTTATAAGTTTACATTGATTATAAAGGAAAATCAATTTTAATAGACATATTTTTATAATAAAACATTGGTTATTTATTTAGGAAAAAGCAAGTTTTTCAACAATAAAATAGGTATATATAAAAATTATATGAAAATGGTAAATAATATTTTGGAATTTTGTATAATATGGTAGAAACAATTGCTTAAAAAATAGAATAACTGTATTTCAAAATAACATGAAACTTTTTAAAACATTTAGGAATTTTTTATAATACAGTACAACCTGTCATATTCGGACTAATGTGGCGACCGGCCGATCGGGATATGGAAAAATCCGGATATTGTAAGGTCATTTATAAATAGTCAAAGGGCCCAAAACAATGAAAACCATTATTGTTGAATACTATTTTTAGATGTTTCAAGCGGTTTGGACTTGTATTTACTGAACTACAATGTACTATATAGGCTAACAAATTGGCGTTCTGTACACAACCATAGACTATTGGTAATTAAAAGTAAACAATAAAAGAAAACAGTTTACATTGTAAAAACACAATTTTAATTATTACAGTACAGTAATAAAATAACTACAGTAATTAAATATCTAAAGTATGTTGAAAGTATGAAGGTACAGTACTGTACTTATAAACACACTAGCTTTAATAAAATTACCGGTAGGCCTACAGTTCCGCACAATAAAATATAAGTTAAGTTTTACTTACAGTACCGTAAACAAACGCTAATGGCTACAACAGTTTTTTGAAAAAGTTTAGATTTTCGGGGAGAGAGTCGTTGACCATTTCAAGGTCACAGCCCGCTAAGAATAGACTAGGCAAACATTATTCTAGCTGCAACTTCACTTTTCCACCCCATCCGCCACACAACCAAAATAAGAAAATTTGTTTGGAGATGCGTCCGGTTATGATAGGGTCCTGATGTGACAGGTGGTACTGTAATGTAGAATTGAATGACTTACATTATAAATTTAAAAAAATTTCATTCACTTCTTCGCACAGTCCACACAAAGTTTTCTACTGCATTCCAAACAAATCTTGCATGCAATGTACACGAAGGCAATTTTAGTAGGCACGTTGCACATGTTTTCCTCTTGTCCATCCGATCACTACTGTGCTGTACTCACGAGTGTGGACCTGGAAAGGACGCAACCCGCACGGCACAGTGCATTAGTTTTGCCCTGTCACTTTAAATGCATTTCTAAAAATATAGGTCTGCATCTCTTCTCTGGAAAACATGGAAGTTCTCTTTATTAAAAAGTAGTAAGTGTGTTTAACAATAGTATTGAAGGATGTTACCGAGGTGATCCACTAGGATTTGAAAGTCGACATTTCTGAAAAATCGGAGGGTTGATAGT
Source organism: Philaenus spumarius (assembly GCA_018207615.1). Classification (NCBI taxonomy): domain Eukaryota; kingdom Metazoa; phylum Arthropoda; class Insecta; order Hemiptera; family Aphrophoridae; genus Philaenus; species Philaenus spumarius. Next base: position 72,916 of record JAGFPH010005339.1, read on the forward strand.
TCCGCGAAACATATTAGTGACATGGCTAGTACAGCTGTGGCCAACTGCACCAGTCTTAGCGCCTGTAAATCTCAGGTCCACATTCGTGAATACTACACAGTAGGGACTTCTGGATGTTGTACTTTGTTGTGCAGCTCCTGTGCCATGTTTTCTCCTAAAATCTGGGTACGTATTTTCAATTCTCTGGGTAGGTTTGTCATTTTTGATAGCCTCGTTCGAAGATGGGGAGCAATCAGTTCATAACCTAACTGTTTCACGTATTCAAACCTTGTCATGATTGGTATGCTTTTAAAACTTGTACTTTTAAAAAAAGTTTACACTTGCAATATTTAAAAGTCTATAAAATAAGACAAGGAGCTAGCGCCCGGATTTTCTGCTAGAAGTAAACACTGCACATTTCATATCTAATAAGTCTACACCACATTTTGTAGTATTATAGAAGCATAACCTCTGGCTTCTTATTCGCTTCATTGCTGTGATGCATTGTCGATGTCAGAACGACTGCTCTGTTCATTTTTATTTTACGTGAAAACTACTCTGAAGCTTAAATTAAATTCAGATTTTATAATGAGTTGATTTAAGTAATGTAACAACTTGTGTTGTTTTCTTTTAAGACTTTAGCAGTTAAATTGTTTTTAATTTGTGAAGAATAAGATGTTTCTTTAAAAAATAATAACCTCTCAAATAGTCTACAACATTTCACTTTCTTATAAATTAAAATTTTGATCTTTCATTTTATTGAATATGTGCTCTCTTTCTTTTATTTAGTGTGTTGGTCCAAACTGTCTTAGCACGTCGATTCGGTTTAAGGAAACGCTTTGCGAGTGGCACGATGTCAGGTCGCTATATTAACGTACCTGTATAAATTGACCTTTAAGATCTGTGTAATTGTGTTAGATTATATTATATTTCATAATAAACTTAATTATTCCAAATGATGTAAAGCTATTCTTATTTCATAAATTGTTTACTTATGCACATTTAGTATGTATGAGGTAGTGTGTAATCTAATATTAAATTTATTTATTTAAACTATTTTAGAAGAAAAATGTAGTTCAAATGTTGTCTCTGCACGTTTACAAGCGTAACGGAGGATAGTGATATTGGTAATTGAATTGTGTTTTCAACTTAGTAGGCCAAGGTTAAAGATAGAACATTTTTTAAACAAAAAAATCAAAATAAACGATACAATATTTTAAGTACTAGATGGTTTTGTTCAAACCTTTTGAGCATTCCCTTTCTTCGAGGGAAATTATAAACGTAACCTTCAAGTGTAATCTAGGCTAGATTTTATATTGAATTGCTAATCAGCTGTTCTGTGTGATATTTCCCTAGTATATTATTATAATAATTAGCAGGACCTCTACCCAAGTGCGTATCAACAAGAACATTTTCTGCATCCTCTATCTGTAAACATTCAGATGTTTTAGCTGAAATATGTTACAATTTAAGTTTAATGTTGACTGATTCTTTGTGTGCTTAATAAGTGATGTTAATAATATGATAAGAACTACTAACATAAGTGTGATAAATATACAGGGTGATTATTTTAAGTGTGCCACCATTATTGGTATATCACCTAATTTTTAGTGGCCATTAAAAATATGAATTTGAAATTTTGAAAATATGCCGCCATTTTCCAATATGGCGGCCAACTTTCGAATTTCTTATAAAAACCCCTACTTTTTAGGACGGATTTGGATTTTACATGCAATTTTAAGACTTTTTCATTCTTGGTGTTTTTTTTATAAACTTAACCATTTAGCCGTTAGGAGCACTGAAAGTTTCAAAAACTCTTATATTTCAACAATTACTAAAGAGGCTTATTTTCAATTTGCAAACAATAAAATTTAACTCAAAGTGCAATATGTTTTACAATAGAATGTTAAAAAACTGTTGCAAATTCATAAATATTTTATTTTATACAAAAAACGTACTTAATTCTGTTAAAAAATCACTAACTTAACCACTGTGTATTGTGTACAAGATGTATTTATGTGCGCATGCATGTATTTATGAAGGTGGAGGACACTTTGAAAACCTGCTTTAAGTCATAATTAATTAATTTAAATGAATTAGTTTTTTGTTTTAAGTTAAAAGCTATTCTGCTGTCATTCAATTTGATCAATCAATATCTATCTCAGTTTACCTAACCTTGGTCTTTATATTATGTTTTGTATAATAATAAAAACAGATGAGTTCTTTGTTATTTTATAACATTTTAATGCAAGCACAAATAAATTAAAATTATTTCTTTTCTCTCGGGGTTAAATTGTGGTTAAATATTACCTTGAAATTGCTTGATTCAATTTTATTATGATGATTTTATAACATTATTTTGTATCGTATTTATCGTTTTCCTGCTTATTTAAAAACTTCTTTGTCCCTTTTTATAATTAATTGCTTTCTTAAATTTTATTAAATTTTCACTTCTACTTTTTCAAATTAAAAGTATAGCCTATGTCTATTTTCAATCGCTGAGTCCTACAATTGGAACACAGCCTGCTGCTATGCACTTTTTGTACTATCTTGTTTGCCTCTGTTCTGGATTGTGTTTTCTATTTTAAATATGTTTATAAGTTTTTATATATTGACCAGAATTTCGTAATGTTTGTCATTTTATCTTTATTTGATTAAATTTATGCTATAGGAATTGTTTTATTAATAGTTTATTCAAAAATTTAAATTTATATGACCATATCTCTTGATCATTTCTTCGAGGTCGGAATGGAACACAAAATGAATGGCCATTGCTATCGTTCCGTTGTTTGTTCCGTCTTGTTGTTCATTCATCTGTCTAGTTTATTTATTAATTGCTGTTAACACTTCACTTTTACAGATATTAACAATTACAGTAGACTCCCGATTATCCGCGATAATGGGTGGCTGAACTTGCATGTATAATCGAAATCGTGGATAATCCAAAACTAACGTAAAATGCCCTAGAAATAGTTCAAAATGACCGTAAAACTAAAATAAGTGCTTCATTAATCTTCACAAAAGGTTCAGGTAATTACAATTAATTTTAATATGTACAGTATTATGTTCCTTTATATGTTGGAAAAATTACATAGTTTCACACACACTATTTACATATTTACAAAGAACAAAAACAAAACAAACATAGTCCAGTACATAACTACTACAGTACTACTGTTATCAAAATGCACTTTTACGTATGTAATTTGTATTTTTTTGGTGATCTCGGCATATTTTGGCGATCGCGGTTAAGCCGCAACGTGGGTAATCCACTCGTGGATAATCGGGGTTCTACTGTATTTCAAATGTCACTAATTACCATTTTGTTGATTAAATAAATACATGATTCTCTTTTCTTTCTATACTGTGAGTAGTTACATTTTATGTGCGTTTTTCGTTTGTTTTAATAATAATAGTATTTATTAAGCCTATTTAAAAACCCAGCCAGTTAAAATAAACTTACTTTAAGCTTGAGATTATGGTTACTGTAGTCTTTTTCCTAACTGGAGTTTAAACTGAGTTTAACTTTCATCTCAGTTTAAACAATGGTTTATAAAACAGCTCTGAATGAACAAAAAAAATGTCCAGTCACGTTTTTGCATTAGGAATAGGTTTCTACCAAATTTTATTCTTCTATGCATTCTAGTTTTTTTGCTATCTATAGAACTGCACAGAGGAACTGCTAATTGTTACGGTTGGGATGTTATTTGTACATAATATTTAAGTTGTGTAAATTACAATTTACTTTGATACATTTGTAGCAAGTGATACATAACATAATGTTCTTGGTACAATCTTTTTAAGACTATTTAATTAAAAACTGCTGTGCTTAGTTCTGAAACGTCTGAGAAAATAAATTTAGTGATTTTATCTTAGTTGCCAAAGAAGATCAAATCATAATAGCTATTGATCATACTTAAAAAATACTTGGAAGTAAATAGATAGTACGTTTTTTTTTAATACAATGTTTACAATTCTGCTAAAAAGTATGCATTCGTTTTAAAATGTATGTTAATAAATGTAATTTAAGTGTAGATGGATACACACGAACCAATTAAAACAAAAGACAAATTTAAAAAGCATAGCTATACCTGTTGTTATTTAATTTTGAATAAGGTAAATGAAAATCGTATTACTTTTGTATTCATATTTTTTTACAATTTCAGTAGACAAAATAAGTTTGGATTTAAAATGGTTAAATGGATTTTGTAAATGATCTGCTTTTCATTTTAGAATAATTGTGTTTTATATAGTTAATTATTTATAATTTATAATTATTGTACACAAAACATATTAAAATAGTATTTGTATAACATAGTGTGTGTAATTATTCAAACTACATTGCTAGTTTATTTTCCATAAAACAACATAATATGTAGGACAAAAAATATCCAATGTCAGTTGGCCTGTAAGTGCAATACAATATATTACATCATATCCAAACTTAAAACCTAAACTACACTTTTTATCTGATTATTTCTGTAGAATAAACTCATCAACTGAATAAAACCGTTTTCCGAAAGATGTTCTGCTAATGAATTCTTGAATTTATTTAAATTTTCAATTTGCTTAAAATAAGTTGGAATATTATATATTTCGATACATCAACAATTTAGTGCATTCTCAAACATGGCCGTTATATGTACAGTGTAATTGAATAATGTTTGCGTCGTGACCAAGTAAGTAGCCATGTTCGTTTTCATATTTAAGAAATCTAGAATAGTTTGCTTTAACAAAACACAATATAGTTAATGTGCAGGGCAGGAGGCAGTATTTCCCTTTTAACCCTTTCCACTCGAGTGTCGGGGCAGCCCTGTACCCTACTAATCCGCACGAACTCCCTATGTCGTGTGAGCCCCAAACTCGCTATGATAACGTTCTGTGATTTCATTTGAACAGACGTAGTTACTTTTGATGACCGCTATTGTTGAAGTTTGAGATGTGCTGATATCTGTGGAATTTTTTTAGGACCATTTGAGTTCAGTTTCTGTGGTAAATAAATCTTAGAAAATGTAATGTTTGCCGTCTTTGGCCGGTCTGTAAACAGCTGTCTGCTCTCGCCGTTGTTTGGTTCCTACTTACTACGCAGCGTTTTAATGAGCTTACGCGTTGTTTAGTTTTGTTGTACTAGGTTATCGTGTGTACTTTCACAGTTTATTTTTGAAGATTGTCCTTTTTATAATAATAATGATTGTTGTGAAGTAAAATTAACGAAGACGACAGCAGTTTGTTACAAAATGACGTTAGTGGCGACGGAACTTTTGTTTCGAACCTGAGTGATTAAAATATTACCAATCAGTTTTTAAAAAAGCTTTTTTTACTAGTTTTGATCTACATAATACTGTTGTTAAGCAATATAATAAATAGTTGAGGCAATTTTGTACAAGTTAATGTCAAAACTAATAGTTTTCATAAAAACTCATTTTTTACAAAAAAGTTTTTCAATTATAATTTTTTTATAATTTATTATTGTGTCTAAAACATGTGTAAACCACTTAATTTTGTTTATAATGATATAGACAACAAGCAACAAATATAGGTCTTCCCATTGAAAATTTTTCCAAAATTCTTGTTTATTCCGGTTTTTTGTTACAAATTTATATTTTTTCAATAAAACTTAAAAACATATACTTGAAAATAAAAATACGTTTTTTTTCATGCCAATCTATACTTTATTCATAGAAGAAACTACAAAAAAAAATCAGCCTTTTAGAACTGATAGAAATAATTTTTTTTGGAGTAAACCTGTTACAGTGCAATATTCGCTCGAAATTAATCTGACCTGATAGGAACACTAGGTCCCCAGTAATTTGAGTGGAAAGGGTTAAAATGGGGTTTATAAGAATCGTAGCGTTTTAAATTGAACATTATCTTAAACATTTTTTTAAATTGAAATATTGTTTTACTATTTATTGAATCTTCCCAGAATATAATCCCACAAGAGAGTCGGAAATAAGCATAGGCATTGATCAGCTTGTTTTTAGCCATACCAATAACTCTTACAAAATAAGCTTTATTTACTCGCAGTTAGGTTCAAAATATGAGAGTATTATCAATTACTAACTCCAAGAATTTTATAGAGTTTGTTGGTCTTATTAGTGTGAGTAAATATGCATCATTAGAGTATAAGTTAAGAGATTTGAATTGGCTTAAACCAGCTGTTCATTATACTCAAATCATTTTCTATGTCTACTTTAAATAATTGGGTTTTATTAGAATTTGTTACTGCTGCAGTTGCAACATCAGCAAACCGACTCAATCTAGAATGGTGAGCAGTAGTACCCAGATGTTCGGAAGAAAAGCAAACAGAGTGGTTGATCCACTTTAAAGCTGACAAGATATGACTGGTTATCTGTTTAAGGTTTTTGATTATTATTGATATTTGGTGCAATATCTCCAAAGAAATATAATAAATAACAAGAGGACCCAATATTGAACCCTGTGAAACACAATTTATAATTTGTATTTATTATTTTCACACTGACTGAATGAAACCCCGAACCACAAATAGAAGGAACAATAACAGAACAAATTAACAGATAGACTTGTTCTGTTGTTTTTTGTTCCTTCTATTTGTGTTTCGGGGTTTCATTCAATCAGTGTGAATAATTTGTCGCCACAGTGCTCTTCAACCTTAGTAATTATTTTGCCCAACAATTACTCTTTGCAAACAATTTGAAGGAATTAGGCCAACTAGTTTATTTTCTTTTTAGAAAACCTGAGAAGTACAAGCTAGACGCAAGCCAACCTGAAAGTGTTCAGTTCTAAAAAAAACTGTTTTTGTAACAAAATAAATTATACTAAAACCATGTAATACTCACAGTTCATCTTGATCCAACAGATCTTGTATGTTTCAATGACCTCAAAATATATTGTGCAGTACAAAACAGAATTTATGTACACAATATTTTGGAGATTGTTAATCTTTCAAACTATTTTTCTTAGGACCATCGAAAAGAGAGGAAGGAGAAAGGCTAAACTTATCCCGGGTCCTGAGGTTTACGGGGTCCCAGGGTTAAAAAATACATTGTAACAACTACCTTGAAATTCTATAAGTTTTTCTCCTCTAAAAAAAAGAAAAATCTTTGACTATTGTGTAACTTTAAACATTTTGTAAGATGCTACATTATGAAATAAATAATTATTTGGTGAAAATTTAATCAAATAAGTATAACTGGTTTTGTTATAAATGTACACATGTGAAAAGTATGATTAGGATTTGTTCAAACACTTTCTGATGAAGTGGTAAAGTAGACTGCCGAGGCTCACCACAACTACTGGAAGGCTGATAGAAATTTCTTTAATTAATGGGAGCGATAACATCATTAATCCTCCGTTCAACTCTTAGGATTGCGTATTATTTTTATGCTTCTTTCCTAATATGATATTTTTGTCCTTTTCTAGTAGAATTTGTAATTTTTAGTCCGTTTATGTTCTGGAGTTTTTTGTTTTATCGACTAGGTTTTATTGCTTGTTCTTTTATTTAAAGATATTTTGTCTCGCCTACACAATATATTACTACTATTAAATGATCGTAAACATCTAAATAACACCAACATAATTTGATGACAGGGAACACTCTTATTTATATTTGTAAAATTATCAAAACATAAACCAAACATTATTTTCTTCGTTATTTGTACTGTGAACTGAAATATACCTTATCTTTCATATATTTCTTCTTTTTAACTTCCCGCTAAGAAAATAGAAAATTTTCTAAAATCGGGAAGTTATTGGTTTCACCCCGTTTTTCGAAAATCGAGTATTCATCAGATCTCAACGTTTTGAGGTCCTAGGAATCTTCCCTGACCACTCCCGAGAAGGTGTCACCCTGTCTGTATGTATGTGTGTGTGTGTGTATGTAAGCATAGATCATGAATAATAAATAGATCTTGCATCCATACGGGGGTTTTGTGCCGGAAAAAAGGTGTTCGCGAAAATAGTACATGATCGCGCCGCGATGTAGCGCTAAGGAGAAAGCATTGTAAGCATTGGTGTTTCCAACCAGCTTCCTTCGTTTCCCCAATAGATAGCGCCAAAAAAGTCGAATTTCCAGTGGAACAAAATATTGCATTGGATCGGAGTTCTATTAGGTTATCCAAATACAATGATGTAAGTATGTGACCCGCTTATAACTTTTGAACGGCTTAACCGATTGGATCCTACCAAACGGCGTTCTAAAGAGTTCCAACAAACTTAGATTTCCTGAAAATTTCAACTAATTCGGACCGGTAGGTTCTGAGAAATTTTGAAAAACTAAGAAATAAAATTTTTTCAAATCATGTTTTTGGAATAACTTTTAAACGACTTTACCGATCAATTCCAAAATCTAATCAGCTTTTAACCTTGAAAAGCGACGTCGATCGCTACCAGTCCGGTCAAAATCGGTTAATTCGTTCGTGAGATATCGTGAACGAAAGAAAATCAAAAAAAGTGTTTTTTCTCAATTTCTCCGAAATTTTTCATCAGAAAAATTTTTGTTGTCGATTCTTTCAATGGACTCGAAAAACTGCATCGATTGCCGCAAATCGCATAAAAATCGGTTGATTCATTCGCGAGATATCGTGAACGAAAGAAAATCAAAAAAAGGGTTTTTCCTCAATTTCTCCAAAAATTTTCATCTGAAAATTTTTTGTTGTTGATTCTTTCAATGGACTTAAAAAACTGCATCGATTGCCGCAAATTGCATAAAAATCGGTTGATTCATTCAAAAGTTATGGCAGTTCAAAATTTCCAAAAATAGTGTTTGTTGTAATTAAACTTAGCGGGAAGTTACATGGATGGCCTTTAGGGTCAACCGTTTTCCAAATTTTTTTAAATAAAATTGTATGAATAAATTTATAGATATAACCAACTAAGATATATATATATATATTAGTACAGTTACTTCTTAGTTATAAAATGATATATAGGAAACGGGGTACAAAATATTAACATAAATTTATTCAAAATTAGCAACAAACAGAAAAAGAAATATGAAATTGATTTTAAACAACAGGTATTGGGATGAATTCAGGCCCGGCTCTAGGGGTAGGCGACCAGTGCCACCGCCTAGGGCAGCAGATTTTGGGGGCGGCAACTTTTAATATTTTATTTTAAAATTTTATAAAAATACAAGTTTACAATCATATTAAAAAAAAAATATAAAGTTAACAACAACTACAAAATGCAAAACTTAACAATAGGTCTATCTATCTTAAAGCATAGAAGCATTAAAATACAATAATGTGTCTCAATCTAAATCTCGCAGTACAAGCCAGAAGGAGAAAGGTAAGGAAACAATTCGATTATGAGGCAGAAGATGAATCTGCAGATAAACTTGACCCTGAGAAGCGGTATAATATTGACTTCTATTTCAAAATTTTAGACAGTACCATTAGTGCATTAAGTGAAAGGTTTCAACAAATTAAGAGTCATAATGAGCTGTTTCAGTTTCTGTACGATATCAGTGAGATTAAAGACATGTCATCTGAAGAATTATCAGATAAATGCACCAAACTGTGTAATGCTTTAACTCACGGTGAATCAAAAGATGTGAGTTATGTTGACTTAAAAGATGAACTTAAAGTGCTTTCAAGTATTGTGAAGCCCAAGAGTACACCTGAAGAGACATTGAAGATAATAAAAGAGTATGGAATTGCACCTAATGTTAGTGTTGCTCTTAGAATACTGCTAACTGTACCTGTGACAGTGGCCAGCGGGGAAAGAAGTTGATCAAAACTTACCTGAGATCAACTATGTCCCAGTCACGCCTGAGTGGCCTGGCAACAATTTCCATTGAACATCAGATAGCTGAATCAATGGATTATAGTGACCTATTGAAGGAGTTTGCTAGTGCTAAGACAAGAAGAGTACTATTAAACTAGAAGGTGTGTATAGTATAAAATAAATATTCCTTTTGTGTGTCTTTATAATAAATTACTTTAATCATGGTAAATTGTTTTTGTTTTTATAGCCTATTGTGTATAATAGTTTAATGTTGTTTGGTATTTATAAGTAAGCCGTGTATGATTTACAAATAGTTAATATTCTATATATAATTTTATTTAACTTTGTAGATATACATACTCGGATTTGTATAACAACTGTCACTGCGTTTGAAGAGGGGTTCTATGTATTGTTGTGCGGATTAATTTAATGGTTGATGAGTGGGGGGGAGGGGGCTGCACTCGCGAATTTCGCTTGGGGTGGCAAAAGTACTAGGGCCGGGCCTGGATGAATTAACGATAAAAAAATTTTTAAATTGGGTGTGCATATGACCACACAATAGAAGTGAAAACTTCTATGTGAATTTTACAGCGTGTAAAATGAATATTGATTAACTACTGGATTTTATTAATATTTTATTTACTGGTTAACAAATAAATAAAATAATTACAATTATTTTCAAACTTTTAGTTCGGTTTGCTTTTGAAGCGTATTTTTTTTAATTTTTAAACTATTATTTATTAATATTTTTTTTTTTTCCGCTTACACACTTCCTCAGCAAGGGATATTTAATTAAATGACAAGTGAAAAAACATAGACCAAGACCGAGAGTTGAACCCGGGACCTTCACGTTTCCGTTGTGATGCTCTGCCAACCAATATCTGGAGATATCAGGGTAGCTCCGTTTGGCAGAGCATCACGACGGGAACGTGAAGGTCCCGGGTTCAACTCCCGGTCTTGGTCTATGTTTTTTCACTTTTAATTTAATTATTATTTATTTTCTTATTTTTTAGTCTGGGGACCATGATCAGTGCTCACTTACTACACCTAACAAAATTAATGAGCTCTAGAAATTTTTGTATATCGTCGTGAATCATCCTGTATATATAAAGTTTTTAATGACACCCGAAAATGTGTTCTGGGGACCATGATCAGTGCTCACTTACTACAGCCAACAAAAGGCCTCAATAAAATGCAATGCTGTTGACAGAAATTATTTGTGATAATCCTCAAGATTTATGTTAACGGCCTGCTTTTCACAAAAAAATATTTGGATAATTATGACAGAAATGGAAGTGGATTAAACAATTGTATGTAAAGAATAATTTACGACAGTGAATTTGAAAAATATATCAAATTTATTATTCATATTAAAAATAAACAATAACATAAAATATATACAAAATACTTACCACAAAATAAATTATAAAGTATTATACTAGTAATGCTTTCATTTAATCCTGGATTCTATAAAAAATATGCATGTAAATATATTTAATTTGCCATTTCCAGAAAACGATAAGAAAAACATGATTTTAAAGTAAATACTGTTTACATAAAAAAAGTTACAATTAGCTGTACAATGACAAATTTGATTAATCAATGTTCACTGAACTTATATATTGATTAATTGAAGTTAGAATATGGATTAGTAAACAATTATTTATGAAATTCTTGAATGAACTACATATTGTTATAAATTTAAATCTTAAAAACATTTATTATGTACCTACTAATTATATAGTGTTCGTATTGCTTACAAAAAGGAATGTTTCTTAATACTAAAATAATAGATATTTTGGACAAAAGCAAACATGTCAACGAAGGCAGTGAAAAGTATGAAATAGAGAAATATAATTACCACATATAGAAATTGAATTTGAAAGAAGAGACACATATATATCAGATTCACTATAAAGAACTTAAGAGGAAGGTAACTAGTTTAATATATACGTATGTATACAAATAATAAAACAAATGAAAGATTGTGTCTACTAAGAGAATAATGAAATGTTTATTCTGTGATTTAATTTTTGTCACCTCTTGCTGAAAGGGTTGGTCCTATCAAAAATAAACACAGTTAATAAAAATATATCAATAACTGGTTTCAGTTTATGACGGAAAGACTAAAAAGTAAAGGCCATTCAAATTAGAAGTTTTTTAAGAGTTAATACCTTTTATGGAATGACTTGATAAAGTATAATATCAAGTACAGTATCTTTTAAATTATTGTTTTATCTCCCAAGAAGCTAGTGCCTTTCAAATATCAAAAGATAAAATTTTAAAGACCAATTAACACAAAAAAGTTGTGTTTTATCAAAGAATAAAAAGTCTTAAAATTATGTATAAAATTAAAAAACGAAATACAAAATAACGGTTTCTATTGAAAGTTTTTTAAAGTTTACCGCCATATTGGAAAAATGGCTTATGTTTTCACAATTTTGAAAACATCGAGTTAAATAAAATAGATATTCCCTTAAATGAGAGGCAATACAGTTTTCTATCTTTGTTAGCAGCTGAGCCGTTTCCAGGCTTTTTATCCACCCTGTATGAAAATAGTTAAAAATATATATAAACTTTTGAGTAGACTATGGTTTTAGGTTCTACGACCTATGAAACGAAAAATAAAAAAATTCTGAAGTCTCATCATGATAATGACTGCAATAAGTGCTGTCTTCAAAATCTACCAAATAGGAAAATGTTGCAGGGAAGTTAAACTAGGCAAATAATAATTTAGAAATATAAATTAGAAAATGACTTGCAAAGAGATGACAAATGCTACTAAATAATATTCTTAAGAGAAAATTACTCTATGTACATTTTCAAACAACAAAAATCAGTCTACCTTATTAAAACTATTTATCACAACTTGAAGTTCTCAGAATTTTACAACTTCATTTGATTCATAACAATTAATGTAATTTTGAATAAATAACTCAATTATCTTAATTACAAATTTAATGTTACTATCTAAAACATAGTACACAGGTAAAACATATCTTGAGGTACAGGTACCAAACAAATTGAGCTGAATCAAACTACTGCACAGTAAATTGTAATTAATTTCTGCATGTCATTTTATGGTGCACATTTATAGCACCTTTGAAACTTTTGAACAAATTAATATAAAAAACATCTTTTGGAATCTATTTTACCCTCTAGAATAGTGGAAGGTTTTGAGGTAACTAAAAATGGTTAATTTCGAGTAATAAAGCTAATTTGTAGGTGAATAACAGTATCAAAGACAAATTTCCACTGTTTAGCATTAGTCATTGACAAGAAAGTTTTAAATCCCACTAGCCGTGCAATCAGTTGTGATCTCTTTTATCTCAAAAAACCGAAATGGCTGATGTCATCGCACAGTGGATGGTGGAAACTACAACATAGTTACAAAGATTCAAGTATTTCTGCTTTAGAAAAACATTCAAATTGAGGTTAACGTCCATGTTCAGATAGACAAGGCATTGTGTAGCTTATAGAAAGTCAACTCTACTTATTTTTCGTCTGTAATTTTTTTTACATTATGTGGTGTTGAATAGTAAAATGGAACTGATTTCCGCTGTAGAGTGATAAGAGTGTCTACAATTTAACAACATCCAAGATTACAAAGTTTAAGATAATATATATCGAGGCATTGGAAAACAATTACCGTATATCAAGTGAGTATTGAATTTGGGTTGAAAATTTACGGAAGTGCCACCATCATGGTAGAGCCATTTGGTATACACACAAATGGTAACATCAGAGCACTGTACTTTCAGTGGAAATCGGCCTTTCAAGTCTCTGACCAAAATTTCTGCAGTTAGAATTTTAAAATATTCCTATACTTTAATGACAATTGGACAAATTAACGGGAACAAGAAAACATTCAGGTATGTTTCCAAATCTTATCCAGATTCCATAAGATTATTTTTCCTACATTCAAATATTTGAAAAGTTAAAAAAGAAGTCCAAAAACTTTTGCCCACCCCTATATATTATAAAATTTCTTGCATCTCATACAAATGCTGGTTTTCTTATAAATATATGAACACCACTCGTGCCACAGAATGTACTGTACTTGTATATTACATACAAATAAATTATAGTTCCTGTAGATTCACACATGTTTGTGAGGAAGACCGCCGTGTGCCCCATACTTTGCTCAATAAACCTTTAACTTTGATGCTTGCCGAAGTCTTTGAACGTTTATATTTTCTTTGAAAACCACTCGAGTTGTTTAATTTAGTGAGTTTTTCCTGCAGCGTTAACTTAAGACGAATCTGTGTTAGGATACCAACCAATAACTCATCCACGTTGTGGTTTATTCCAACAGATGTCTCTATGAATTTGCAGCTGTGTATTGTAGCCAATTCCATTCCATCTGCAATAATAATTACAGTTGTATTTATTTTTAACAAAGTGAAATATTTTTTAAATCAAGTGCATATTATAAGAAAAAAATACTATTTACGGCCTTTAAATAAAATAGTATAGTAGTGTCTCTTGCTGCCTATAATCATTTTTTCATACAGAAATCATATCCTTAAAAATTTATTTAATGGTCGTAAAAAAAGCACAAAGTGAAGAATTTAATTGTCTTTGTAAGTAGATAAAAAATTTAGCGTTTCAAACACTGAAAGGAAAATGGAACCGTTCTAGGATCACTCTTTTCTCTTTTTGATTTTCTACACAAGAACAAACACAGTTTTGCAAAACATGCTAAGCTTTATATTCTAATAAAAGTAAAGCAAATAACTATTTCACTATGAGCGTTTGGAAACTCAAAATTGTAATGTTATATGATACTGTTGTGAGGGGTACCTTAAAGGGCTGTATTTAAGTATATCAAAACTAATTATTTTAGAATTTTGTGTTATGTAGTTTACAATATTATTATTAATAAATTAAGTAATGTATTCACTTTCAGACACCTCCAAGATAATATTAACAAAACAACCTTTTTGTAGTACTACCAAATGGTTACAAAATAAATAATTATTGATTTCTTGCTTAATCCTTGAGTAAGGAGGAAGGGTGTATTTTAACCCCCAAGTAAGTATATTTTGTTATAAAAAAGGTGCGGCCAATCTCCTTTCCTGCTCAGTACCTTCCTAGTGTTTTATGAATCATCTACTTGACTTGTTTTCAGTTTGACTTGTTTCTGTCATCAGTACAGTTGATTCGAAGACTGCTGGGGTGCATTTAACACCCTGCAATCTAAGATATCAGTAAAATATTTTAAAATAAGTAAGGTTGAAGCCTATTGCAGTAAAAAAATAATTTTTTCCTAATTTTAGCCTAAAACGAAGTTTACAACGTTCATTGTAAAAAAGGGTCCCTTTTTTAATGAAATTTGTAGCATTATTTAGAATATAGTATAAAAAGAGCAAATTTTACCAATTAATTACAAATTGAAAAAAGTTAACTGTAAAGATGTAAAAAGAGACTGTTAGGTGCATTTAACTTTTAAACAAATCTTTGCTTGATTTTTTACACTGGGGATGTTTGTACTTCCCGTGTGCCCATTAGTGTGTTATAAATAAGGGTGCGCCCTCTTAATCGTTAAAAATAATTGGGTCCTAACTTAATATTTTAACTGGGTACATAAATTTAAAGAAGTGAATATAACTTTTACATAGAAGTCTCCCAGGCAATGCTGTTTGAGACGTCCATCTTGTTATTTAAAAGTGGTTCCCAAAAATGTTGCTAAAAACCCATTGCCCTCTCTATTTCTAAAGGTATTGCAGATATAATTTTGAAAAAAAAACTAGTGGTGTTAGAGGTACTCATATTATTTTCAGGAAACCCATAGAGAATCGAAACTTTTGTAAAATATTCATGCTGTGTATGGTAAGCTCTTTTCACCGACGCCCACCAGCAATATATAATTTATTTACAACATGGTTATTGTTATTGGCAAGATATTGAGTATATGATGCGTTGTTATTAAACTTTCGATGCAGCTGGCTTTACAGAACGTTTTGCACGAAAAAATACAGACTAATACTGTAAAGTTTACAGCTTTTCCTGAAATTGATGTCAGGAAATTATATGAGTAAAAGCTTTTTGGAAATAGATCACAAGGAAGAAGAGGTGGAGTGATGATGCGTAAAAGACAACTAGAGAAAACTTCTGCCGAAAGACCACTATGAGAAAAGTTGCCTAAGAAAGCCAAGAAGGATTGTAGCACTGTAGGAAAAGTAAATAATATTTAAATTTCAACAGTAATAAGTTGCTTACAAAATAGTGAAATACCAAAAATTCCTTAAAACAGAGAACAACTAAAAAAAAAACAATATTCAAATAATTTTTAATTACCTTCCACGGACACCGCTCTGCTTCTAACCAGATCTGTCTTGTTTGCTACAAGGATAGTCACTCTAGAAGTGTTGTCCTTGAATGTGCCTAAAGTTTGTAGTAGTTTTTCTGCTTTGTAAAAGCTGGTCTTGTCTGATGCTGAGTATACAATGCAGTAAGCATGCGGTTGATTGCCAAGAGTCTACAAAATATTTTAAAATTAAAAATTTTTTTTAATAGTTAACCTTACAAATTAGGTAAAATAAGAAAAACATTCAACTCACTGTATCAAAATTCGGACGATCTATGAATGTTAATTCTGATTCTTCTCCATTCAAAAGAACTGACACAGATTTTTCTCCCAGCTCATCATCTGAAAAAGATCAAAATAGTCAAATTAATTTTTTTTTAAATAAGTTCTTTTTCAGTTTTTATTTATTGAATCAGATTTGAGTATTCAAAGGGAGAGGAAGTTAAAGGCAAATAGAAAATAGCAAGGAGAAGACCATTACAAAAACTTTAGCCTAGAGCCGTAACAAAGTGTAAATCCGGCCCTGGAAATAAGGTCCCTAAAAGTAAATAAATTGAATGTTAATGACCTGGTGTATACCCTAAAGCATTTCTAATAAAACAATTCTCAATATTTTGTTAGGTGGTAATATTGAAAGAACTGTTCGTCCATAACATATATTTATTTTATTTCAATCAAGGTTGCTATTTTAACGTAAACGTAAACGTGTGTATAAATATTTTTTTCCTAAAAAAAAGTGTGTGCCTCACTGATGAATCATCGATAACTATTTTTGTACATAATATTGGGATCATGTTGGAATTTAAATTGATAGTCAAAAGTTTCGCATAGTCCCGTAATATGCTGCTATCTAAAGACTTTTAAATGTATTATTCCAAAATAGTTATTTTTTACTAGAATGCGCTGTTATATCAAAGCCCACTAAAGAATACCGTTGAGGGATGGGCTTGTGTACATCGAGACCTTGAACGCTCCAATCGCCATAGTGCGACGTTGTCACGTACTTCCAGCGCTTCTAACTGACTGCGGCTGACTCAACGCATTTATATTTTTTTAAACTGTGCAATCAAGCCTCGAGCGGTAAATACCAGAAGTGTTCTAGGCTAGTAGATATGGCAACGCTGAGCGCTCATCCTATTGGTCGCCTCGCAACGGTATTCTGTAGTGGGCTCTGATATAGAATTTTATCAATGGAGCCTTAAGTTTTTGATCTGTTCTGTAAAGTGCTGCCATCTGGGGACTTATAAATAAATGTATTATTCAGCAAATATCTGTTATTTTCTAAGTAGAATCATTGTATTTGGATTACCTAATTTATTATTATTCAAAGGATAAGGATAATAAAGGATAACCTTTATTATTCATGATCTATGGTAGAATGTACTGTTATATCAATTATAATAATATTGATTTAATGGAGTTAACAGGTTTCGGTCTAGTTCCTTTAGGTGCTGCACTCTTTAACCTTTCAGTTGAACTTTATATTGACTATTGATAGAAGTTGTCATTTTAGATTTTAAAATTAATTTATTTTAAGATGTGTTTTCTGAAACACTTAAATAACTTTTGAAATTACTTTTTCGTTGCTGTAAAGTTGTTTCATATAAACAAAATAGTTAGGTTGAATTTGCTGGCTACCAAATACATGAAATACTTACAAGTTCGTATTGTTTTCTGTATCAATGCTGTTTTTATAGGTTAAGGCCTAAAAAACCTTTTTCTGAACACTATGAAGTTATTAAAATAAAGTAGTGAGATATTTTCCATTATTGTATTTTGTAAATAAGATAAATTAATTATTATTGATTACCGTAAGTATTTTTCCTGGATATAAGTCAGAGAAAGTTGAATTAATGTGACCTATAATTTGTCAAAAATATTAACTAGCCTACTAGGCTACAGTGGGAGAGTTATTTATGGGCATTTTAGTAAAACTGGTACGGGTACTGTACTCAATGTAAGCTTTTTTTAAAAAAACTTTAACTCGGCGACTAGAAAAAAGAAAGTTACGAAACATTTTTTTCATTATAGAGAAATGTATATTATTTTATTGGAACACTTTCAAAATTTCAATATCTCAAAGTTTTCGAGAAAATCATTTTATAGAAAAATGGGGGTTTGAAAAATATATACATTTTTAGAGGAAATTTGTTTTTTTGAAAATTTAAATGTACATAATTTCATGGAGAACAAAGCTGTGTATTTAGTTTGTGAACAATACTAGCCTATTACTTTTTGTATTATTTAGCTTTTTGATATTTCCAAAATGATTTTTCTTAAATAACAGGTATAAATAAAATATTTTCACTAATCTTTAACCATTTAGAAAATTGTGTTTTGAGCATTTCCAGGTTTTCAGGTTGCAAGCCTATTTTCAAAATGATCAAGCTGAATAAATATTTAACAAAATGGCATTAATGTTGTGCACTTTTAAAGACTAAAATCCACACTTACATTTACTTTTTTATCCAGGAATATATGTGTGAAAATCCATATCTTCAAAACTGTTGATTTAAAGAAAAGAAATCACTTGTTTTTTTTTTGTTTTTGTTTTTTTTGTGTAAAATAAAAATATTTGATGGAATCAATTTATGTATCTAGGAACATAACTGAAAAGTTGTAGGTTTATAGAGTTTCCAAAATTTATGGCATAGTTATCAAAAAGCTTTGGCCTTTTATTTATTTTAATAAATAAATAATGTTTCTAACATTTGGTTGAATTTATTTACGGGGAAACAAGAGGGAATGTTTTGATATGGTGAAGCGTAAAGGGGAAATTTGAGAATCGATTTAAAAAATAAGTTCTTTTTCAGTTTTCATTTATTGAATCGGATTCGAAAGAAAGGAGAGAGGAAGTTAAAGCCAGTAGAATATAGAGAGGGAAAGGCGCTTCCAAAAACTTTGGCCTAGGGTGTAACAAAGGGTAAATCTGACCTTGGTTAAATGTTAGCATTAGTTAAATCTATGTATTAGGTATTCTTTGATTTATTATTGTTGTATTTTCTAATGTTTTGTCACTTTCTAGTTGGTGTATTACTGACTGGCACTCATAATTTGTTTTTGCCAGTAAGCCAATATTATTTTGGTAAAACTTTTAGAATAGTATGGCTTGTTAGTCAATCTCGCACTTCTTCAGATTATTTTTAAGTTAGGAACATCATCTATTCAATCAACACTTACCAATAAATGTATCATACGCATGAAGGTAGTCAGACGTCATAAACTGGTTGACCAATGAAGACTTCCCTACTCCTGGAGAACCCAACATAGCCACTAAATATGTATCCGTGATTCCGCTACAAGAAGATTCCCTGGAGGATATTAAAGGTGATGCTGTATTGCTACGAGCAGTCACTGCTGTTGGTACATCCTTACTGAAACCAAATATTTTGTTGTAATAATTACACAATTTTATTTTGACTCGATTTTTGAAGTAAAGCATTCCATCTGTGTCAATTTACAATTTTGTGGTAGTTAAAAAGATGTCCTGCTAAGTCAGATACTTGAATGTCTTATATGAAAAAAATAAACGGACCAGATGGAATTTGAATAAGTGGACATAATTAATTATGTAAAATAAAGTATAAAAAGTGGAAAAAATGTCCTAAAACTTAATTAGCTGACTCACAGGGAGTTTTCAAAGTTTATTTCTAAACTTCAAGAAAGCGTTGAATTTTTTATTATTAGTTATTCAGACATTTGACATCATTTGTGTGTTAAAATCAATACATGATGTTTCGGGAGTATGAATCAACTCTCGTTATATCAACTAGGGGTAAACAAAATAATACATTAAACATCGTTTTTATATGAACCTTTCTCATAGTTTTTTTGAAGAGATTAAACTTCTAAAAGTTTGAAGTGATTTTAAGCTAGGTTTCCATTTTAACAAAAGTTGTGCCCAACAATATTGGACGCAAAGTTGGGCACTTTGTTTGTTGCAAAGTTGAAATGGAAATACATAAATTTGACGTGCGCAAAGTTGGCCGCATAGTTGGGGACAAAAGTGTTGAGGCGCAGTCTCGCGGCTTTGTGCCCAACACAATGGAAACTGTCCTGGACTCCGGCGCAGTGTTGGGTGCAAAGCAGCTCATGCGCAGATCACCTTTTTTGTTGTTACTATGGTTACCACGGTTTAGTTATTATTTTATAAATTTGTTGTAAGCACAAAATGGAAACAGTTACAAGACTTGCAACATTGAGCCCAGCATTGTTAAAAAAAATAACATTTTATTAAAAAAATAACTGTCACATTAAAAATTCAAACTACAGTAGTTTTTTTTCGTTCCATTCACCTGTGATTAGAAAAATTGGACATGACGCTACTGTTGCTCCTAGATCTTCCAATTTTGAAGGAATCTCCTCGATTGATCAATCCTTTTCCACTGATCGAAAAATGGCGTAGTCTGTAGCATTCTTCATCGGAATCAGCGAGCGACATATTTGCTGAATAAGCATTTTTGTCCCGGAAAGATGGGTTTCTAGATGGTCCAGAGCTTTTGATGTTTGAATCACTTCTAGACAACTGTACAGACTGTGTCCTGTTGCGAATTATTGATCTGAAAAATCAAATTAGAATTCCTATTAGTGTTTACACGTAATGTATACCGGTATTTAAAGTTTACTTTTTAACTATATGTCGGAGAGCTTATTTCTAATGAACGACTACCTTACTTTACATGAATCTTTTAGGGTGTATTCAATTTTACAATATTTATCCACCATTTTCCAATATTGTGCCCAAATTGATTA
This sequence comes from Philaenus spumarius, assembly GCA_018207615.1. Taxonomy (NCBI): domain Eukaryota; kingdom Metazoa; phylum Arthropoda; class Insecta; order Hemiptera; family Aphrophoridae; genus Philaenus; species Philaenus spumarius. The sequence goes on from JAGFPH010005339.1 coordinate 93,665, forward strand.
TTTCTTAAGGGAACCTTTACACTTTAATATATTTGGATAGTAAGTGTAATTTTAACATAATTTATTCTTTGTTTTTCTCATAAACAAAACCTTTTAGCAGTTAAAAATACTATTTTTGCCATTTTGACTGTCAGGGCCATAGTGGTTTGAAATTGTGTAGGCCACATCAAATGATAACACAACGTACAACAAAATAAACTGTAAATTCAAGGAGAGACAACTCCTTGTTATGTGTTGCTACAATAAATATAGAGATTTTTCATTTTAACTGACATTTTCTAGAATTTGCTATACACAAATTGAGAAAACTGAAAATGCTAAACGATTTCAAGATAAATATTTTTAAATGATTTATGACCAAACCACAATGGTACTACTAAAAGTCAAAATGGCTTAAAAGAATGATTAAACAGTTATGTTTATTAAACAACACACACACACTGAAAAGTTTTACATTTACTGAAATCATCATAAAATGCAGGAGGATCTATAAGATACTGGGCACCATATAGGAAAATGGTGGAAAAATGTTGTAAATTTAAATAAGCCTCAAAAAATGAAAATAAGCAGAGTCCCTCATTAGAAGGGACTCTATTATTATATGCATTCACTAGTATATATAATGGTTAAAAATAATTTCATTGTTAGAATAGCATTTTCTGTGATTAATTTTCAGTGTAATTAACAAATCAGCAGATTGCTGAAGCTGCAAATTTGTTATATTTTCTGGAAATTATTTTTTTTAAATTTACAGTTTTGGACTATAAAAAAACTGTTTATTTTAAGAATAATATACAATTACAATTAATTGTTTTCCTAATGTTTCTGTGAAATTAAGTAGGCCTATATGCATACGCGTTTTGATAGACATTTGGTTTTAAATAAAAAGCCTAGGAATATCAAAGCAGGTCTACAGTTTACACTAATTTGTGAACCTTGGAAGTCTAGACTGAAGCGTTATTGGCTAGATAATTTTTTAATAATCTCGAAAGCAAGGTCCTTTTAATATTTATTTTGAAAGAAATCCAAATTAAGAGTGTGTAACAAATTGCAGGCAGGTAGTCTCATTATTAAATTATTATAATAAATTACCTTTTGTAAAGAATAATAAATTATCTTCTAAAAAGAATGAAAGAAAAAGAGACAGGGAGAAAATTAAGAAACTTTTAATTAAAAAAATCTAAGTAAGAGAGAAGAAAATGGCAAAGTTTTATTTTTTTAAATGTCCAAGAGAGAAGATAAAAAAATCTTAAGAAAGACTGGGCAAAAAAAGAAACAATGAAAAATGTTTAGTTAAAAGAGTCTAAGAGAAAAGACAATCGGTTAAAATATTTTATTTAGAAAAAGACTACCTAATGCTTAAAATCCCGGACAGACTATTATTAAAATGTGATAACACCAGAGTAAAGAATCATACCAAATAAACTTATAGTACACTAATTAAAAAGAGAATTTTACTTTAAAATTATTGATTAGTTAATTATAACTTTAAATTAATATCCAGTACTACAGTTCCCCAATAATTTCCTTTAAGTTTTATTCTTCAAAATTATAAAAGTTGTTGAAAACTAGTTGATAATTTAGTAGACTTGCAAACTAAATTTTGCCTACAAAATAACTGTTTGTTTTATATTTATTTATTTATTTTTAATTGTTTGTATTAAGTTTTTTGCCTACAAAATAACTGTTTGTTTTATATTTATTTTTAATTGTTTGTATTAAGTTTTACAAAAAAGGGATAAAATTAGACGTTGCAAAACAATATACTGTATAAATAGTATAATGATAAACAATAAATTCTAAACTGTAAAACATTTTTTTGACTGTATTTGCCAATTCTATGGAAAAAACTAATAACCGATTTTGAAAGTAGGCCAAGATTTAAACAAAAATACGGTACACTTGGAAAAGTAATTTTAACTTTGTAACAAAAATATTATGTTATGTAGTAAGTAAGCCTAATAATTTTATCCGTGTAATCAAATATTGTAAAAAAAACTGAATTACTCTGATTACACTTATACGAGCGGAGCGAGCATGGATCTCTCCTAGTCATCAAATAATAAATTATTAAAAATAATAACAAAGTACTGTATATTATGTAAGCCTATATTACAATTCGGTTATAAACTTACTGTTAAAACATGTCTTATATAAACTAAAACCTACTTCATTTCGGATTCCGTTGTAGAATTTTCTTGTATATCTGTGTCGCACACAAGTTGTTTCATATCCTGTCAATAGACTAAATCACAAGTTTATGTCACAAAGTTAAATCTACCTTTACAATTAAATTGTTCACCCTTCCTCTCGAAGCTTCAACCATGAACTGACGCCATTATGTGTTGAGGTTATATTTATATCAGTGCAGTGCGTCACATAACGTAGAAGGTTTCGTCGGAACTGATGTCATATCTTCCTTTGCATCTTTCAAGAAAGACATCGTCTGGCAGTAAGGGTGATTTACTACCGATTTAATTTGAAACGATCCTTTCCGAATAATCGGCTGGCTTCGTTTTTGAAATGAAACAACTGTCATGTAGACGTATCAACTTTGCTTTTTTCGTGGAACTGATCAAAAGGTGTTTACAATTCGTCAATATCATTTATTTTCTTTACAATACATCAATAAATTATATAGGCTACGTATATAGTTTTATATTGGGCGAGCACTGTAGTAAAATAATGTTTGTAAAGGAACCTGACTCTTAAAAAAAGAAACGCTTAGGGATAAGATTACTCCTTTGGCCGACTTTCTGTCACAGTAAATTTTTACAGGAACGAAAAAGTTAGCTCAGTGAAATTACAATTAGACACAATTACAAAACATAGCATAGGCCTACTTAAACTAAACATATTCAAATTATTTAAACTAAAACATATTGTACATGTTATTTTGTTGAGTGAAAGTTTAGTGACTCCAAAACATATATATTTCGTGAGGTATATCGTTTGATTTAAGGTCACCTAAACAATTTTTGTATAGTTTTGAGATAATTGTAGTTTTCATAATATTACCATTTATATAGCTAAAAATCCCATCAACATGTAGTCCCTGTGTTTCAGCTAAATTTTCTAAAAAGGGCGGTATAAAAGTAGCTTATATCGCAACAATGGCATTGTAATCGACATAGTTTCGAATGCAGTGTGTCGTTTTAATTTGGATGGTTCTGGTAGAAAAATAAACCAAAACCAGTTGACAATAATAGATACATTTGGCAATAAAAAGCATAGTAAGCTATAATTTTTTTGTATTTTTAGGAGAAAATTTGTAATATAAACACAGAGGACAGATTTCCAGGAGCCAGTGGCGTAACTTACACCCACTTAGACCCCTCGACGCGGGGGGTGAGGCGGGTTATTATTAAAAAATAATAAAAAAATAAATATAAATTAAAAACTATTAAATTATTTGTAGTTTTATTTTACAATCGTGTCATTTCTTTAAAACAACTATATACGTTGCCCATTAAAGTGAAAGCCCTGGTCAACGAATATGAAGAGGATTTGAATGTCGACTATAGTTTTCAAATCAACTCTTTTAGAATGGCGCTGAAATAAGACACTGAAAAGACATCAATACGACAGTTAACAGATCTCCTCTTTTTAGAAAACTGCTCAATCGTATCTAGCCTCCCCGACTTGTGCAGAGCTTTACTTCTCTTCTTGACCTTACCAGTAACCATGGGTGGATCCAGCCAGTTGTCAAGGAGGGGGCTGTCTCGGTATAGAATATTTTTTTGGAATGCATGGCTTGAAAACGTCTTTTTAGACTATTTCACGATCACCCATTTGGAATAGGAATTAAGGATTATATGCTTTACCCAAAAATAAAGTTTTATTATAACAAATTGTAGAGAATAAACCATAGAATTGAACTGTATACAGTACAACCTCGTTGTCGGGCCCCTTTAAGTCGGATCTCCGGGTAACCCGGACCGGTTTGCAATAAATAGAAATATGCATTTTGGTAGCGCTATTGCTTTATACGAGCGCATAATCGTAGCGTACTGCTCGGTGATCGTGTTTCCGCCGAGTTTGTTTGCCGTGCGGCACGTAAACGTTACTCGAAGTTGACGCAACAGAAACTTTTCCCATTTGTAGACAGTCCACAGAAGTGTTTTTCGTTTTATTGTGACCAGTTAATATTTGTATAGTGTTTTTCTCCGTAATAAAGGAAAATATTGTAAGTATTCAGTGTATTTTCATTTGTTGATGTTTTATGCTCTTTCTCCGGGATTTTCGTTATGTCGGATCGGCCGTGGTTCCGGCTGGTCCGATTTAACGAGGTTGTACTGTACTTGAAAATTTTAAATATATTTATTCTAAAAACTTATTCCCCTAAATTACAACAACTAAACAAAATTCTCACAAACTTATAGTAGGCTATATAGTTCCAGCCAGACATGAAAAGGTAACGGCTTACGCGCCTAGGGCGTTGAAAATGTACATATTTCACGGAAATACCCGAATAGTTCGGAACACTAAACCAGGTTTTACTTATAATAAACGAAAATATAGAACTTGCACTTCAAATCGATATAAATACTATTATACGAATACTGCATATAGATTATAGATTTGTAAAAGATACACATCGATTGTGCTTTCTCATTTTTTGAAACTGTAAAATGGCAAAGGTCTACAAACAAATTCATATCTAAGAAACTATAAGAGTGGAGAATGATTAGATCGTGGTAGAAAGTTAAAATCTTGACAAATCCAGTGGTGTCCTTATCTTCTTCTCAAAACAAGTCTGTCTAACGATTGTGTGCCTTCAAAAAAGTGACGAGTTTGAGTCATTTCCTTGTGCTTTCTAGTGCGGCATCAATATTGATTTAGGCAACTACAATTTTACAACGATGATTACATATGTAAATATACTTTTTAGAAGAAATATGTAAATACAAAAATTGAAGTTTAAAACATTTTCTTTCCAATGGTTTTTGTTTTATTGAGATTTGATAATATTTAGTGGGTGAAATATTCTATACACTTAGACGATTAAACAAAACTATAATAACCCCTGGATCCGCCAATGCCAGTAACTGTGGAGAGTGCGGCAAGTTTCAATTTAAAGTTCCAAGTTTTCAATTTCCAAGTTAAAGTTTAATAAAAATTATTTAAGGGGCACAATGACCCAAGAGATACTGGAAGGCCTCAGCTTACTGATTATTGAAAACGAAGGAACTGAAATTTGGATTTGAATGAAGTAATCGAAGTGTATGCATAAAAAAAACTAAAAGAAAAGGGAGACTGTTGCCAAAACCAACAAAAAAACATCAATGATTCTTTAGATTAGAACCAA